>APFE031091657.1:6902-34602 GCA_000404065.3 Pinus taeda | reverse complement strand
TTGTAGGTCCTTTTCATGATTCCAGTCATACTCCTCTGTTTTTGAGTTTCTCTAGTCATGATAGTTTTGTAGGCAACATATTGAGCTGCTTTGTGTCCAAAGTTGTGACAAGAGAAACATTGGCCATTGAAGAAATTCCTGCAATTATCAACCATGCGGACCGAACGATTGTAGTTTTCATTGACATTCATTCTTGAGACAAATTGAGAATGATTTACCTGTGGTCTATTGTAGCTTTTGTTTATCCTTGAAGCAGATTGCCCTTGATTTACTTGGTGATCTTTGTTCATTCTTGAAGAAAAATGTCCCTAATTTACCTGGTGAGCAGCATTGTGTCATTGCTGTTGATTGTCAATTTGTTCACTTCTCCTTGCTGCATCAATATAACTTTTGGAGGTGGGATGGCTTCTGTGCTTGAGATGCTTCTTCATTATATCCCAGACCTATCTTGATTAGTGGAGAACGCTGTACTTTGATAATCTCATCTAACATTTCAGATCCTTTAACAAATCTAAGATTAAGAGCTTTAATTTTCTCAATCTCTTTTCTAAGTCCCACTATTTCACATTTTAACTTTTCATGATGTTTTTCACTTTCAGCCAATTGGAATTGCAGAGTATCAATAATCATATTTTTCTCTTCTAAACAAATTTTGAATTTAGAAATCTCTTCATAAAGACCACCTTCATCTATAGTATCCATGAAATCATCATCTTCAAAAGCCATTAAATCCATCATATTCATCACTATTTGAAAATCCATCACTGTCTTCATGAGTGTAATAGCTTTTCTTATTTACATTTTGTTTCTTGTTCCATCTAACAGGTTCCTTACCTTTATGAGGACACTTGGCAGCATAGTGACCGACACTTCCACAAGAAAAACATTTGAAAGGTAACTTACCTCTGAATCTTCCAGCACCCCGTTGAAGGTTCTTGACAAAATTTGATTCTTCCTCTTCTTCTGACATATGTCCTGAGTCATAAGAATCTCCTTTACTTGAGGCCTTGAATGCGGCTTCTCTTCTGTCTGATGGTCCCACTTTCCTCATTTCATAAGCAGTTAGAATTCCATGTAGTTGCGACATGGTAATTTTTTGTAGATTCTCCTTTTCTTCTATTGCAAAAAATTTTGATTCAAACTTAAAAGACAAAGATCTCAGAACCTTTTCAACCACAACAGCCTCTTTTATTTCTTCACCCAAATTTTTCATACAATTAACAATATAATCTATGCGTAGGAAATAGTTAGCCACACTTTCATCATTGTACATTCTGAGATTTTCATATTGAATTATGAGGGTTTGAAGTTTTTCTCTTTTTACCTGTTCATCTCCTTCATAGCTCAGAACGATCTTGTCACATATTTATTTTGCGGTTTTATACTGAATAACCTTGACGAATTCTGATTGAGATAGAAATCCTAATAGAGTATTGACAACCTTTGCATTAGTTTCAAACTACTTCTTCTCAGTCGGATCTGTAGGAGTTGCTGATGGAAAAGTGCACCCTGTATCTATGATATCCCAGACTTCTGTACCAACAGATTGAAGATAGGCTGTAACTCTTACCTTCCAATAGACGAAGTTGGTCCCATCAAAAATTGGTGGCCTGATTGATTCTTCTCTCCTGTAGTTTCTCATGATGATAGATCTTCCTTCAAGTGATCAAGCTTCTTCTGAAGGACCCGCTTTGATACCAATTGTTGGAAATAATACTGAGAGGGGGGGTGAGTTAGTATTATCTGGTCAATTATTTTCTTTTTCAAACCCAGAACATATACGCTACTTCAGTTAGAGAAAACCACGTATATATGCAACTACGGATAAGGAAACCCACATATACCATACAGACTTATAATTTAAAATATTCTACAGATGTTGAACATAAATCTATGCATCAGGATCATATAAACAGTAACCAGGAATAGAAAAATAGAGAAAACGACAATCACAAACAAGAACACAAGATATAAGGTGGAAACCTAATGTGGGTGAAAACCACCTGCTGCAATATGTCTCTATCTTTTCAATTAGAAACTTCTTTTTACAATGATTCTGTACTGATGCAGTCCTTTACCAGTACGCAGGCTGCTACCTGCAGAGAGCTACAACGCTCTCTCGTTCTCAGCTTCTCCTGGAAGGGAGCTACAACCCCCTTAGTTCTTGTACTAGTTGAGATACTAGTATGCAGGCTGCTACCTGCAGAAGGCTACAACCTTCTCTTCCTTCCAGGGACCATGTTTCATAAATTTTCAAACTGGACCCACAAATAACATCAATCAAACATCAAGAATTTATGCATCAACCAATCACCTTTTCACCAATCAAAACTGAATCAAAATAAACACTTCTCTGACGACTGTACCCAAATCATAATAACAGTAATCACACCCCACTTCCGAACTCATAACACTATAGCAATAAACAGAAGCAACTAGAACATAAATCAAGAGATGTATGCTACTTCACTATTCACTGCGTACAGATCTATAAATTCATTCTTTCAAACATTCAGATATTAGTTAACCCAGATTATCAGATTTATAGATCAAGCATGCACCACATATCACAGATCAAAATCACATAGAGATACCAATATTCCAGCCTTAAGATTTTGACCTATCAATAGAACTTATCCTTCTCCTTGCGCTTAGGTTCCTTCTTCATTCAGATCTAGATCTGCACCATAACCCAATCATAGTATTTCAGATCTAGCACTTTATCAGATATTCAATAATTCAGAAGATGCCTTGCCAAATGATCTCCTTCCTTTTTTATAGCCTTAGGCCTTTCACAATACCACGGACCAAAAACCATAACAATTCAATACCATGGACCCAATACTTGCGATCAACACATTTGGATGAAATACCACGGACCAAAACCATAGGATCAAAAATTGTCGGACTAATACCATAAACCAACCATAAGATTTCCCATGTGCGTGCACTTTTCTCTGCATGAAAGTGCATGAACTTTTCTCTGCATGAAAGGAACTTTTCTTTGCATGAAAGTGTGTGAATGTTTCTCTTCATGAAAGGAAATTTTCTCTGCATGAAAGTGTGTGAACTTTTCTCTGCGTGAAAGGAACGTTTCTCTTTATGAAAGTGCGTTAACTTTTCTCTTCATGAAAGAAATTTTTCTCTGCATGAACTTTTCTTTGCGTGAAAGGAACTTTTCTCTGCATGAAAGTGCGTGAACTTTTCTCTGCATGAAAGGAAATTTTCTCTGCATGAAAGTGCATGAACTTTTCTCTTCATGAAAGGAACTTTTTTTGCATGAAAGTGCGTGAAGTCTTCTCTGCGTGAAAGTCCGTGAACCAAAAAATAACTTTGCTGCACTATAATTTATTGTCTGAGATGCGTGGGTTGCGATCAAGTACAACATATGTATCATAATGCCAATGCTTTTGTACCACATTGTACACTACTGTACATAAGCGATATCATCATGTATGCTTTTTATAGGTTTAAAAAACTCTTTTCTCCATTGTTGTAGGCCATGCAAATAGACAAGTACTTTATGCACAGTTAGAAATTCATCATAGAGCTTCCGCATGGTTTCTCGACTTGTTGATACTTCAACAAGTATCGTTGGATTTTCACTTAATGGAATGGATTTTCAATGAATGCATTTGAAGGATTTTGTTCTACCTTTTGTGTAGAAACATGAAGTTGATGATGCCAAAAGTGGCTGCTGAATTTTCTATGAGATAATTTTGTGATTCTCAGGCAGTACTTAAAGGTTCTAGGAACATGGTATGCTTTCTTATTGTAAAAAGTACCTAGTGATTTTATATTTTACTAGTTGTCATGAGATGTAATTCGATTAGAAAATGATTTTGAGGGTTTTGTAGGAAGCTATAGAAATTAGTTGTGATCCAACTGCTAAGGAATATGATCGAAGTGACTATATGGGAAAGGCACTGGTAACCACAAGGTCCAAAACTGATGGAGACAATGCCATAGATTCCTTTAATTAATATGTAGGGGTGAAGTGGTGAGTTAACAAGCCACTTGGTATGTTTGATGATGCCAATAACTTCTCATTTAGAAGGCTAGAGAGGAGAAACTTTTCTAGGTTACTATTGGTTTACCTAAAGAAGTAATAGTAGAGATTTAATGGGGGAATTAGAAAGTCATTTCTTAAGTGATGGGGTTAGTAGAGATACTCATTTATGGAATAAGTAGCACAAAATAAGGGTAAAGGAACATGTATGCCAATACCTTTTGCCTAATATGGACAAGGAAGCACAAATAGTTCTAATTGCAAGAGCCAAAGGTTGTTTCTTTTAGGATTATGGCTCGAAGCTCTCGAAGAAATCATCAATTTCTCCCTATAAGTGCCAAAATCTGATGAGGACCATTTCAATGAAGATTCAAAATGACATGTGATGGCATACTGCTAGGGAATTGCTAAATATCCTGCAACATTTGTGATGCTAGATTCTTCAAGTGAAGTAGTGGATACTCTTTTTACATCACATTTAAGCATTCGTTAAAATAACCTTGCTGAGATAAAGAGAAAATAATTTGATCAACAACAGTTCTTGAGATGTATGATGGATTGTCAACCTAATATACTTGCTTTGGGATCTTCCAAAATATATTGTAAACACTTGAAGCATGGCATCTTTGAGGTACAAAATTGAAGGTCCTTTCTCTTTGTAGTTTTCATTTAGTAATTTTGTGCTTCAATTAATGTCGAGTGGTTGGCTCAAGGAAATATTTAAGATTGTGGAGGAGAATCCGCTTGAATTCACTGATGCCTAGACACTTTAAATGGGTTTATGGAAATGTGGTTCTGACTAGACTTTATGAGAAGTCCCACATTTCCTAGGACTAGTTACTAACACAAAAATATATGTGTGTGACTTGTGACAAATATCCAATAATGACAAGTATTATGTGTTAATATTATTTGTATACACATCAATAGTTTTCTCTTGTTGATTGACATTGTTGGCGTATATACACTATTATTTTCCTCCTGCTAGCATGCAATTATTGGTTTATATGTAGAGATTACTATCTTATAGGTGCCCTTTCTTTTCCCTAGTCATACACAATATAAAATTTCCATTGTTTCTCTTATATTAATTGATTTTTTTTTTCTCTTATAGACTATAAAGTGTTCTAAAAAAACATACATTGTACATTTATCTCGTAACTAGCCAATAATTTTTATATTTTATGGTAGAATTGAAGCTAGATGACGAGTTGATCATGACTATTTAGGTGATGATGTAGCCTTGATTTTTATTATATTATATATATATATATATATATATATAATATATATATATATATATATATATATATATTATATATATATATATATATATATCCACAATAATTATGAGTATTGGTGTATTTCCTACTACTATTATAATATGTAAAAACTTTACCCTATTTCCATCTAACTTATTTCATCTTTTAAGCTTGGAAACTGTCTTTTCAAGGTTTGACTTCTGTTTGCTCAAAATGTTTCACCTATTTACGAAAGGCCTAATAAATATAAGGTGCACTATTTGAGGTTCATTGTGACGTAGAGTTGAAATATTTAGGGTAAAGCATGACATATTTATCATGACGTATTGATGTATACCTTTTGTTTCTATAATATTTAGGGTTCATCCGTTATACACATTATGAAATTTCCTTTTGTTTCTCTTATAATTTCCCTTTCTTTGCCTCAATCCTACACAATAAGAAATTTCCTTTAGTTTCACTTATATGATAAAGCCTATGCCATGATCAACTTTAAATTATATATATATATAAATATATATATATATATATATATTATATATATATAATATATATATATATATATATATATATATATATATTTTGTATTTCCCCATTGTATCTAGAGCATGGCTTTTCAAATATTTAGTGAATCTATATCCCTATTTGTTTCATGGTAACTTAGCTTCATATACATTTGAGTGTATTAAGTCAAGAATCTCTATTGACATTTTCTTGTTGTTGATAAAAGAAACCTTCACATGATTTTTGAGTGCACAAACTCTTGCATTCTCTTTTCATCTCAATATTAAAGTCAACCTTGAAATTTAACAATCCTTGCACCATGTCATTTAAGATTGACAATTCTCCATCATTTAAGTGAATTTTTATTTTATGCCAAAGCTCACACAAGTTGTTATTTTCATGCACTAGGGCTTTCATAGGATCCTTTATAGCCTATACATGAATTCTCTCCAATGCATAATGATATGTGAATTTTTTTTAGATGAGGAGTTGTTAATCATCAGACACAACCATATAATCTAGGTTTGTCATTACAAAATTTGAAAGGACTTTCTTATTTAAGATAAGCACATATAAAATAATAAACACTATTCATCTCAATGATATCTCTTGATGACATATGGAATGATGAGATGGATCACCATATTCCACTCGCATACTTGTCTCCTACTTCTAAATTTTTTTGAAGGCATTCTTGTTAGAGGTCATATACTTGAGGCTCCATTGTTCACATATTGTCTTACACCAAACACATGTTAGATGAAAGGCATGAGACCATGAAGTTGTTAGAATCTCTATTATTTTTGTTGAGAAAGGGAACCTTAACATGCATTCTGAGTGCACAACCTCTTGTATGATCCTTTCGCCTCAACCTTGAAGTTGACCTTCAAGTTTGAAAATCCTTGCACCATGTCCTTCAAGATTAACAATGCTCCATTGTTTAAGCAACTTGCTATTTTTTTCCAAAGCTCATACAAGTTGTGATTTTCATGCACTAGGGATTTCGTAGGATCCCCTACAATATATACATGCACACTTTCCAATGCATAGGGATATGAGCATTTGTTCAATACGAGAGTTGTTAATCATCAAACACAACCATATAATATGGGTATTTCATTACAAAAATTTGAAGGAGGCTCTTAGTTAAGATAGGTACATATAAAATAATAACCACTAGTAAACTCAAGGATATCTCTTGATGGCATCTAGAATGATATAGATCCTACTTTTTCAACAAATATGTGGCATAATCACCAGGTTCCACTTGCATACTTATCTCTTACTTCTAAAGTTTGTTGGAATCCTTCTTGTTAGAGGTCATATATTTGAGGCTTCACTGTTCACAATGGCTCACAATAAACACGTGTTAGATGAAAGGCATGAGACCGCAAAGTTGTTAAAATTTCAAGCCCTATTTGACTAATGTCCATATGATTTGAATCAAATAAATAAACAATTAAATTTAATTAATGTTCAAATTAAATTTCATACTATAACATAAGTCAGACAATACATAGAAATTAAATAGAGGAAATATAAGTAATTACTGTTTTCCACTTAGCACTATTTTCCTCCAATGTATCGTTGCTCTCAACTCCCCTAATGTAGAAAATGCATTCTACGTTATTGTTTTGAGTTGTTCTGCCTCTTCCTTGGTAGCCTACAACTTCTGTGCTAGTTGCTCATTCTCGACTGTCAAATACTGAACATTTGATCTTGTTGCTCCCATACAGGAAATATGGCTTCGGCAATGGACGTTGTATGCTTCCTGATATCTAACCCTATCACCCTTTCCTTGATGAATGCGGGTGATGTGCGATCATCCGGAAAGTTCTTCCTTTATGCTTGTACAATCCTCTTCTCGAACTTATCGAATGATAGATTGTACAAATCCATGGGTGGATCATCATCAAGGAGAACAACATCTTCTTTCTCGCTCGGGGCTGGCTCTACTACTGGAGGTTGTGGAGGCTGAGGGATTACTTGTGCTACTCTTAGAATCATGTCAACATCTTCATGCTACAGCTCCTGTTCAACCTCCATGTCTATCACTTCAATCAGTTTCTCAATGTGTTGAGAAAGCTCCCGATCCTGCATCTGTTCACCTTCCTCCTCAGCTGCTAGTGGTTCTGGTTCCTCAACCTACACCGACGTTATTTTTTTTGTTATTGTACCTTGCATTTGTTCTTCTTCCAGCTTATACTTCTCTTCTTATTATCGCCTCCTCAACTCTTGTTCTTCCTTCAACTTCTTCTTTGTCTTTTGCAGCTTCAATTTTACTTCCTACAACCTCTTCTTTTATCTCTTCCTCCATTCTTCTCTCTCCATCCCTTTCTTTCTCTTTGCTTATACTTCCATAGCTACCTTCGTGATAAGAGGATCTATTTTCATTTTGCAGCTTTTCTCTCCCTCTAGACTTTCAACAATCTTCCTGTTTCCCTTGTCCTGCATGGGATTATTGCCTTGTTTTGTTATTTATTTTGGAGTTTCAGCTGTCTATGGAGAAGCCTTTGATGTCCTTGATATACTAACCAAGACGTTGAGTTTGGAGGCATTGTAGCAGTACCTCGAAGGATCCTCGTTTGGTCAATAAAATGCCACACTGATCTACGGAAAGTAAAGTCTCATACAATGGTCCTTGCAAGTACTGTGGGGATTATATGGATTAAAGTCTTTAGTCCAAATTCAAATATCACTATTTCTATAGCCTTGACATATGAAACTTTCAAGTTATGTATCTCATATAATCCAATATGCAAAGGATGAGTGGGCCTTGATGCTTTCTTCTTCCTGTGCACTTCGACTGATAACCCTGTAGCGAGATGGTATGATACTTCTTGCATGATCAGTTTGTCAGTGGCACACCTTTGTAAGAAATGATTAGGCTTATCTTTACCAAGCACTCTGATGAAGGTGCCACCTAGTGAGGCATACAAATCTGCAATTTCTGCTATCGCCTCCATTGCTTCTTGGGACATGCAAGGTGAATCTTGTTCAAATATAATATTCTATAGTAGGATGATAAAGTGGTGACTTAGTTGTGCCATTATTCCTTGATAACTGTAGTTTGAAAGAAACTTGCAATAGATGTTCATGATAGTATCTTGTGGTGTCCATGTCTAGTTCATGCTAGAGAATTGCTGGTGTGCACAGATTGCATCTAGTAAGTATGTAGACAAATAGAATCTTTCTTGCTCGTCATTGGGTTGATTTTGAGCTTGTTCTATATGGGCCTTCAATTGTTGAGGCGATAATTCTGACGAGTTGAATGGCCTCCCAGCACTCAACAACTAATCTAATAAGACTACCCACCCTTTAGGAAAGGCTTTTGTGCTCTTTTGATGATGGATTCTACATGCAAGGATAATCAAGAGCTCGTAACCCTTCCTGAGGGACTTTTTATTATACACATGGGTGGGTGTCTATCAAAACTTTGATGTCTCTTTCACCCAACAATTCAAAATATATCTTTTTTTCACGTAGTTCTGCTTAGCATAGAATGGTGACTCCATGAGTTTTACTAGCTCGAGCAAGTGATACATCTACTTAAAGTCTTCTACCTTGAAGGTGGAAAGCTTCTTCTCACTGAGACTACTTGTCATAGTCTGTTCATCTGTATGTGAGACAATCCAACTGATGATGTCTACTCACGGGAAGGCAGGATGCCTGTATGTAACCTTGTATATCCCTAACTGCTGGATGCTAAGGTAAACCTGTTGGTCCTCTAAATTTGCCTCAAAGTCCTTTGCAAAAGTGTTTTTGATCAGTTCTCATGTTAGTGTTGTTCCGTTCTCTATAAACAACTAAGTATTTGAATACACTGGCAAATCAACTGATGTCTACTCAACTATTGCCCAATACTGCTCTTGGTGGTCTGCTTTGATGCAACTCTCTTAGATTCCATATTAATAATTAATTTTGGAGAGATGATCAACAATTGTTGTACCTGTGGGATAGAGAGGAAAATCATGGCAAGAAAACATGAGTCTAAAGCAAAACAACTTATAGGGAAAGTTCAAGCAGCAAACCCACCACTAGATGGGAAGGATTGTGCAATTTTTCTTGACAAGGGAGAATGGATGCATATTGGAACTATGCACTGCATAGTCATGGAAGCTAAGGTTGAATCTTGCTATTTGAAACTATGCAATGTGCGTGCATCCTGGGCAAAGGTTCGGGAGAGACTGCATATTGTGGAGTCTTAGTGGCCAAGATGAGGGGTTAGATCATGGAACTATGAATTTTGTAGTTGGAGCCAACTTAGACTATGCAATACATAATTCTAGAGGCAAAGGTTGTGGCTTGAGCCTCCAGATTGCACAGTGCTAGTTGTGCAAAGTGAGATCTGGCCAAGGGAAACCTAGATCCTCCCAAGGGAAGCTTGAAAAACAAGAAGATCTAAGAGATAGTGTGAAGATAAGTGCATATATGACTAAGTGTAGGTAGATTCATGTGAATCAAGTGGAAAATTTTATCAAATGGAAGGACGACAAAGTAAGTGAGGAGAGTCGCCGCAATGACAAACATCAGTGCAAAAATAGGAAAACTAATGTGACGCTTGGGAAAGGAAATCTATAACTTGAAACAACATTTCTACAAGTTAAAAAGTGTTAAAATGCCAGCAACCATGAAGATAAATAAGTGAAACAACACTCACACAAGCCAAACAACAAAAAGCGACAGAAAAACAACAAAAGAAGACAAAAGCAAAACTCACCGAGAAAAACACCAACGATCGCACCGAAGGTTCGTTAATATCCTTGGGAATGCTAGATATTGAGGATTGAATGTGAAAGTCAAGTCTAGCACCATCAATTAAATAGGTTTGGAAAAATTAGGATTTATGACGTGCATGCCTAAAATCAAGGAAAAAGTGACACTTGGTGGAAGTTTCTAAAAATAACACAAGTGCATCCTTTAGGATACTAAAAATATATCCCTATTTTTAGGTATTCTTTTTTTATCTTTTTTCTTTTTGATTTTTCTGGGGAAACTTGCCATCCACACTACGAGGAAAGACAACACACTTCTGGGGAACTGGAAAAATTCCAGCTTAGTGTAGTGCACAATTTCTGAGCTCAATTAGGGTTGCACAATTTTTGGTCTTAGTGTTAAGTTACCTCCTCATCATTGTGCATTTTTTTGAGCGTAAGGCTCACTGGCAATCAATACTACATAATTCCCGCTATTAAGGCTAGTTGTGCAGTTTGTGGAGGCAAGCCCAGAACTGTTGTGGGACTAGGTTAGGAGATTAGGTCATGAGTAGGAAAATCAACTAAGGAAATAAACACAAGCCAAAATTAAAAGATAATTCTCAGTCGAAGCACGAATGCCTAGATTAGTGCAAGATGAGCTGTTGTGGTTAAGAAGTAAGGATCCAAAATCAAAGCATAGGACAAATTTTGGACTGTGGTTGTAACCGCTACAACATTGGCGACACACTGGTAGAAATCTAGCTCTGTTTATCGATCTTGTCTCATGCAAAGCAAGTCTAACCCTTGCTGAACTATTGTTTAGTTCTTTAATTATTATATATTCTTCACTTAGCTTGAGTTAAAGATATAGTCCCTACCATTCTCTTCATTGGAAACACACATAGGAAGCCAAGTCAAACTGAGTTGTTTCGATTGGGGATGAGGAGTATATAGATGCATAAATAAAATGGAATTTCAAATTTTTAGTTTCATCTCTGGTGTTCCTTTATTGTCAGCAGGCCTAGAAAGTATGTCGACAGAGTCACTCCAAGAACACAAGCATCACTCCGCTGCTAATGAGCCTGAATAGTACCCAGGTGGAGTTACTTGATTCACCTCTCTAAGCAGGAAGCCTTTCTCTTCTTTCACCCTTTAGTTTATTTTTTATTTCTTCAAATAACTATGCATAGGCACTTATTTATTTCAAGATGCGGAAGAGGGATCCTAACTTATTGAGAGGAGAAGTGGTTGTACCTCCAGAGAAGGTTATTTATATATACCTCTAACATAATTTTTAAGGTTTTCCCACTCTCCTTACTCTACTCAACTCAGTTGAAAAAAGTTAACCAAAAATCGAAAACTGATTAGAGTAGGTAATACTAATTAAAAGTGAAAGTACTGTGATTTCACCATGACTCTCTCCGAAAGGAATGTATTTTCCATCAGGGTATCATCGACTATAAGAAATGAAATATTCACATAAAGAGAGGTAATATGAAGATAACCAAGTGGTGATAATAGTACAAGTTCCTCTTGAACTTCACCCTACTTGTCTAAGAAGCCAAACACAGTTTCATGCAAAAACTAACGTACAATTGCAAAGAAAATAAACTAAAGGAAAGAAGCGGGGTGAGTAAAAACAAGTAATGAAAATCAAGAAACAAACCTGAAAAAAAACAACTACCCCTACTCCTAACCTAAGTAAAACATAGGAAAACTTATGTAAAGTGATACTTCCAATGCATCCATCAACACATTGGTTGGCCCATGTAGGCGAGAGTATGCATGTCAAGAAGGATATACAAGTAAACCAACAAACAAGAAAGATAAGACAATACAAATCATGAATTTTGAAGCTTAAATGCATCCATAGAAAAGTAAAAACAAAAAACACATGAAAATAATTTTATAGATGTACCATGGTGTCTGAACACATTGCGAGTCGAAGACAGGAAGGTACACACTTCCAAACTTGAAAAATGAGCAAACATGAAGAAAGAAGAAAATTTTCGTTTTGCAACAATGCTTGTTATGTACGACTCCTCCAATGAGTGAGTAATAGGACCATGTGATACAGATAAAGGATGCAAAAATTGTAAGATTGATTGATTTTGAATGTGAACAACCAAGTGATGAGGAGCTTGGAAAGATTCAACACATTTTTTATCAGAAGTGGAATTGACCTCAAGGCTACAAGAACCTGACATAACCATTGGTTTGGGAAAAAGTCCCTCGATAGCTTGGGGAGGTTCCAATTCATCAGAAGATGGATCATGGAAGACCGGTGGATTAGAAATATCAATGGTGGAAGAATCATAATCGTGATCAAATGAATGAATGAAAATATCATGAAAACCACGATGAAAAAGTTCAAGATCATGAGCAGGGGTATCCTCAAGATCTTACGAATCGTAAAGAGGTGATGACGGAAAATGAGCAATTTCACCCTTTGTGTTTTCAAAAAGATAATATGAGAGATTGGGAGGATCAGGCAAGACAAATTTGTCCTCTCTGAATTCAAATGAAAAACTAGCATTCCATGTGTTCAGTGAATGATTGAAAGTAGAAACATCGAGAAACGGATTTTCACAAGATTGAACATGAATGGCAGAATCGTGGAAAATGTAAGGATAAAGTGGAAGAGGTGTGGATAGAAGGAGATCATTAGTCACCATAGATTCTTATTCATACTTTCACACATACTCGTCACAAATGATATCACAATTTGGTTGTTTAACACCAACTCCATCGAGAACTTGATAATCGTGAACATCACAAGAGATATTCAAGACAGGTGAACACAATGTACCAAAATTCAGAGAATCAAAGGGACCTAAGGATGGAGGATGAGGAGATAGTACTTTATCACAACCATTAGAGTCACAGTCCAATTTTGCACTAAAATTCTGAGTAAGTGGGGTAGGAGGAGATGATGGTAGATCAATAGGTGAGTTCTCAACTTCTCCCACCTTGAACTGCAGGGTTAGAGATGTTTGATGAGAAGGGGATGGGGAGTCACTTGGAGTAGCAACCTTGTCCATTTTATTTAGGAGTTATAACACCAAGGTATGTTGGGAGAGGTTCAAAATATTCTAACTCGTGTGGATTTCCAACTATGAACAAGATATTGAAATCTTCCAGCTAAGAGCTCCCAATCAACTTCATTTTCTATAAATTCAAAATAGTAATGAATGAAACGATCATGAAAATCCTGAAGAGATTCATCAGGCATTTTTCACAATTTCAAAATTTTCTTATTAAGGGTTTTATTATCATAGAGAACGAAAGCGTGACATGATTCTATGAGAAACTATTTGAAAGAGTGTATGGAGGTCACACGCAATGTGTGAAACCATTGCTTGCACACCCTTTGGACGTGAGATAAAAAAATCCACAGGAAACATCCTCAGACTGGATGTCATGCATGTGGTAGAAACCAAAAGAATCAACTATGTGGATGAGAAAGGTTATTCCACCCTTGCCATTGAACTTAAATTTGGACAAGTCATTTAAAATGCATGCTGACACTTTCAAATTTGGAAAGTTAGAAAAACATGTCAGGGTTATGTTCTGGTGAGCAGTCATCAAATATGTATAGAAATTCAAAATATACTTCAAGGTCTTAGCTTGTTATCTAGCCTTCTTTCTACTTCCAGAAATGTTGATGGTTCTAGACGCGCCAAAATTCGGGGGATCTCCCTGATACGAAGTCCCATCTAGACCTCACACGATTTAGAGTAGGAGTCCTAGCAGTGGGTGGTAATGTAATTCCTTTACCACGGAAATGCAGAGAGGAAAGTATGATAAGTTTGGGTATGAGAAAGTGTGTGACACTGCAGAGAGACAAGTGCAATGCATGAAGGTTTGAACACATGAAGGGAAGAGAGAGTGCATCCCTTAGAACCCTGTAATAATACACAGCTTGAAAGGAACACATGAGCGAAATGCCATCAAAAGTTAAGATGCAGAATAGACCAGAGGTTAAAGTGATGAGTTAATCCAACAACACGCATTTAACAAGATTCGTACAAATGAAAACAAAATAGTTTATAAGCATATGCATAAGTTAAATAACATACATTGCCAATACAACAATAATAGTCCTACTATATTCAAAGCATATGTATGAAAGTGTGTTGGCTTTGATTTTATTATTATAAGTGAAAGTTCCATCCATAGATACATCATTGACGACCACTAGCCCCAATAGTGGAACATTATAGTTAATAACACTTACTCCTATAAATAAGTATACTCTCTCTATGCTATGGAGAAGCCAAGGCTCTTCACAATACTCCAAAGCTCTTTCTAAGCCTAGTCCTAGCTAAAAGCTTGGGTCCCAAAAACCCCTTACATGAGTTATGAGGTTCTATTTATATCAAAGGGAGTCACTCTTTAACTCTCCTTTTTGACCTTTAGACTACCCTCATGACTCTTCAACTTCTTCACAAAATGACACATTACATTACATGATGACTTTTCATATTCCAATATTGACGCTTGGAATTTCACTTACAACATAATTACAAATAATATTACATTTTCCCCTTGTACCCATATAAGAAAAATAGGGTAGGGATAACCTAACAAGACACAACACTATGACTCTCGAGTTTGGAGGAAGTCCAATTTAACAACCTCCACTTGCTTCTCCTTGGTTACATATTGGTGCTAAGATTGGTACTGTGTGATGTGTCCCCAAGCTACTTAACAATGTCTTGCTGGAAGTGAACTTCAGCCTCCATAATATCCAGGTACACTGTGTTGAAACTTGTGTCCAACTCATTCTGAAGCATGAGAAGCATTGTTTTGACTTTGACAGGACCAACGATGAACTTTTTCATGTTGTGTGCACTCAACTCCAACTCTTCCCTAGTGGCATCCTCTCTTAGTTGCTCGAGGTACTCTTCGACCTCCTGCCAGACTTGGTTCTTGGGTTTAGATTTGGTGAGGGAATTGATTGATGGGATCTAGTGTATTCTCACTAAGAAATCCAAAATACTCTACAAACACACATATGAGGCCTATGTGCAGCCAATGAATGAGGCAAACTGCTTATTTTTTTTAATCAACATTCGAACCTTCGCTTTCTCTAGCTCTGGATATGGCTTCATTTTACTCACTAGTCAAGCATATCCCGTTTGTATCACATTGTCCACTTTTGTACAGAGGTGATAGAAGCATGTATGTTTTTTAGATTTTTAAGAAACTATTTTCTCTATTGCTATAGGCCATGTAAATGGAAATTTTCTTTATGCATGGTTACAAATCTGTCCTAGAGCTTCCACATGTTTCTCCACGTGTTTATACTTCAGCAAGTATTGTTACTTTCATCTCCCCTAATGCGGAAACTACATTATTCACTGCTTCTCTGAGTTGTTTTGCCTCTTGCCTAGCAGCCTGCAAGTTCTATGACCGTTTCTCATTCTTGACCATTAAATACTGAACATTTGATCTTGTTTCTTCTGCATAGGCTAAGTTGGCTTCGGTAATGGAAGTTGGATGCTTCCTAGTATCTGACACTACGACCCTTTCCTTGATGAATGCAGGGGATGCATGATCATTGTAAAAGTTCTTACTTTGTTCTTGTACAAACCTATTTTGGAACTCATCAAATGATAGATTGTACACATCCATGACCGGATCATCATTAAGGGGAACAACATCTCCTTGCTTGCTCAGGGCCATTTGTGATGCTAGATGTGGTGGAGACTAAGGGATGACATATGGTGCTCTTGGAATCAGGTCAACATATTCATGCTACGGCTCCTATTCCAACTCCATGTATGTCACTTCAATCAATTTCTCAATCTAGTAAGAAAGCTCCTAATCCCACATCTGTTCACCTTCCTCCTTAGCTGCTAGTTGTTCTGGTTCCTCAACTTGTATCGATGCTATTTGTTCTGTCATCGTGCCTTGCCTTTATTGTTATTCCTGTTATGCTTCTCTTATTGTTCTCTCCTCATCAACTCTTGTTCTTCCTTCAACTTCTTTTATGTCTCCTGCAACATAAGTTTTACTTCATGCAACCTCTACTTTTGTCTCTTCCTCCACTCTGCTCTCTACATCCTCTTTGCTGTTGCTGCTGAGATGCCTTCGTAACAAGAGGATCTACTTTCATTTTACATCTATACTCTCCCTCTGGACTATTAACAATCTTCCTCTTTCTCTTGTCCTGCATGGGATTTGTAACTTCTACTGCTATTTCTTCCAGAGCTACGACTATTTCTGGAGAAGCCTTTGAATTCCTTCCTATATTGACAGACTGACTGAGTCTAGAGGCATTGTAATAGTACCTCCAAGGATCCTCCTCTAGTTAATGAAATGCCTCACTGATCCATGGTAAGTAAACTCTCGTACAATGGTCCTTGCAAGTACTCTGGGGATCATTTGGATTAAACTCTTTTAGTGTTGAATTCAAATATCACTATTTCCTTCGCCTCGAAATCTGAAACTTTCAATTTATTTATCTCATATAATCCGATCCGCAAAGGAAGAGTGGGCCATGGTATTTTCTTCTACCTGTGTAGTGGTGTTTGAAACCCTATAGAGAGATGGTATGATAGTTATTTCATGATCAGTTTGTCAGTGGTATACATTGGTAAGACTGCATAGGATTCTCTCCGCCAAAAAATTTGATGAAGGTGCCAGGAACACCAATTAGTAATGCCTACTATCGCCTCCATTGCTCCTTGGGACATTCAAGGTGGATCTTGTTCAAATATAAGATTATATAGCGGGATGATAAAGTGCTCAGTTAGCCATGCCATTAATCAGTGATAAATGCATTCCGAAAGAACCTTGCAATAAATGTTCATGATAGTATCTCATGGTTTCCATGTCCAGTTCATGCCAGGGAATTGCTGCTGCACACATATTTCATCTAGTAAGTATACATACATTAGAACCTTGCTCGTTCATCCTTGGGTGAATTAAGAGTAACAAAAAATTAAGATTCAAAACAACGCAACTTAATGAACCATTACAATGATAAAGAAACAAACATAACAGAAATAAACCTATGCACACCACTAATACAACAACATTTGATTAGGAGAGTGGGTCCAACTCCTCGATCAGGGCTGCGGCAAATATCGAAGACTAGTTAATACTTCAGAAGATCAATATTTCATTAATTAAAAGGAAGGTATAAAAGTATGTTGTTACATTCAGAACTCTCATTTCTCTACCTAGCTATGCTAGCTTTTCTACCTCTGTAATCCTCACTTATACATTTCAATTTTACAGGAATAATGTTAACGATTCCGAGAGATTACGACAACTATCTCCCTACAAATACATAACAATTGTTGAGACAGAAAAAATATATAAATATAAAAAATGCATTGGTCTAATCAGGCTCTTGCTACTTGAAGTCGTTACAACCAGCATCTTGAGATTAGCACTGCCAACCCATCAATAACCATACGCTGAATTATAGCCTCTTGATCATCATCCTTTGAATCTGTAAATAAGTATGAGTTAGCAAGTCTCATGAGCAATGCTCGCCTAAGACTACACTTCATCAATTAATAGTTCACAAATACATGATGAGTAGATATACCTTTGTTGCTTGAGATATAAATTAACCTCACAAAGACATGAAATAGGTGGAGGGAAGGGATAAAAAGGCGGGTAAAAAGTAGGCAAATATAGAAAACAAAATCTCCCCTCCAACTAGATTTTCTGCATGTCCTCATGCAACTCGCTTTTGCAAAGGTTTGGGTTGGACCACTATGGTTGGCATGAAGCTATGCAAGGTCGTATCTTGTGGTCATATCTATCCCAGGAAGCTTGGAACCATGGGTACTACTCCAAAGGTAGTGAAATTACGAGAAATTGAAATCTAAACCCTATCCATCGGGTCCCATAATGTTGGATGCACGTGATATATCATGGGATTCATTCAACTCCCCAAGAAAAATAAGGGGCCCCAAAAGGTTCACGCACCTGCATGGCTAATGATGAAAACATCAATCGTTTCTGACAAATGTCTTGGGCCTCCTCCTGCTAAGTAAGGATTTGGCTCATACACATGTCAACACACCACTTCTATCTTATTAACATATGGTATTTTTGTCCTTCCAGGTGTAGAAATGTTTGATGCCTATTAAAAATATCCATTGACAGACAATGTTCCATTCTGATTACAAGTGTTTGATGTTCTTGATTCTCTTCGAATGTGTTGAAGGCTTTCTTTCATTTAATCAGATTAATCATGTAAGAAGTAAATTCTCTCATCTGAATGTCTCCCACATATGGAACTGGGTTGAATGACTTATTGTTTTCCAGGATATAATTGTGCATATAAAGTTCACACATCAAGTTTTGATTCAGGAAATTGTGAGCTCTCAAGATCTACAGGAACTGCATAGGGTCTTCTATGTCGTGTCTAATTTGCCGGTGGAAAATTTCCAGACAAAGAAACATATATTTCTCATCAATAAATAAAGCATATCAGTTAGTAGGAGGTCGACACACCATTACCTACTACGTTAGGGTGAGCATTTCATCCTTTTGAGCCTTCAGTAGTTGAATTTTCCCTTGTAATTCTTCAATCTTCTTCTCTTGTTTTTCTTGTTTCTGCTTAGCTTTTTCTATCTAGGTAATATGATCAGCCACCAATTTTGCTTCTTGTTCCCAAATTCCCTCCACTTCCTACCAGTGATATTCTAAAGAGATAAATCCCTGCTGAAGACGAGAAGTAGTGGTTCTCATTTCATAATCTTTGCAGTAAGCAGAAATGCCCGAGACTCAAACATATGTAAAAATGACTCGGTCTGTGTAGCTGACAAAGTCTTTGGCCATTCTTGAGTTTGTACTACTTCTAAAGTTGTTCCAGCTCCAAGATTCATGGTAGCTTGACCGACGTTCCTCTTTTGCCTTCTCACCCATCTCCACAGGCATAATACCTGTCTCCTCAACTTGGTATTTTCCATTTTCAATTAAAAGTTCTCCCTAAATAATGACCGATATTGGTCCTGGATGGGGGCTTTCATTTTTTCACATTTTTCAATGAATTCATGTTTAATAATGACCTCCTCCATCAGTCTTACGACTGGTGTTGGAATTTGAAGACTGACATCAATGAACTCATCAGCCAGTTCCTATTGACCCTTATTTCTTCAACTTGTTCAACCACTCAAGGAGAAAGTTCAGTGCTTTCTTTTGTAGGTTCTGATACTTCCACATTTCCTCCAATTGGCTAAGGAGATACCACGGGATCCTAAAGAGTAGTATCATCCACATTTTCTTCCTTTGGCCATTCTGTAGCCCTATTTGTTTCTTCCACTTGCTTAGGAATTGATTTTTTCCCTTGTAGGGTAGTGTCAACAACCATGCCTTTTTCTAACTACTCAGGGGTTGACACTAGTTCTTCTGGACCAACGTCAACGATACCCCTTTCTTAAATCTTCTCACCAATCGACACTAGTTCTTGTGTGATAATGTACTAGTTCTTGTGTGATAATGTACTAGTTCTTGTGTGATAATGTCAATAATGATCTCTTCAAATTGCTCTCTAGTCGACACTTGTCCTTGTGTAATAGCGTCGACAAAAATTTCTTCAAAATGCTTGCAAGTCGACATTGGCTTTGGTGTAAAAGCATCGACACCAATTTCTTTAATGTTTTCACCAATCGACAATAGTTCTTATGTAACAATGTCAATGATGGTTTCCTCTCCCATTGGCTTAGCAGTTGACACTAGTTCTTGTGTAACAGTGTCAACGGTGGTGCTTTCTCTTGCAATTTCTCTTAATAATTTTAATACTGGAGGAGAGATTCTTTCTTACTGCATGGGTAGGAGAGTGGAATTTCCTTGGCCCCTTCGGCAAGGAAATAGGGAGTGGAGAACAAGGAGTAAGCTCCTCAATTTCCATTCTTACGACACCTTCTGCCTCATTTTCTCTAATTCTGTCTTTATCCCCCATATCAGTTGGCTGTTCTATTATTTGTTTCTCCCTTCCTTCGTCTACTTCTTCTATCACTTGTTCCCCCATTTCCCGCGTTTGTTTAGCAGTTGACACTAGTTCTTGTGTAACAACGTCAAATGCAGCTCCTTCTTCTTCAAAAAATTATTCCTCAACCCTCATTAGCAACATAGTCATGAGCTCCTCTTCTGCTAATTCAAAAAATTATGGCCATGTTACACAGGTCTGTAACATGGCATGCACCACCAACAACCTGACAAGTCCTTATTTTGTGAGGACCGTGAATACTTGGAGCGACCGACACGTAGACTGTGCCATTAATTCAATATTATTCCAGAGTAAAAATGGAATATATAGAGAATGAAATTGAGGGAACCGAAGACATGCAAGAAGCTTAAAATAATACTTAAATAGAGTAGAAAACCAAACTTCACAATTAATGTATCACATGACGAAGTATGAAACCTCGACCAATGGATGCGGCAGTGATTTTCGGTCATATCCTCTCCCATTTTGAACCATGATTTCTCTTGCCTGCAAGAACAATTCTGGAAATTCTGGAAAGGGCATTTTTCGGGAAAACAATTTTTTTCCTCGTTGCAGAAATCCACTAACAATTGAGATAATTTCCTCTATTACAGGAATGTCGAGCCCCGGACTTTGGAATAATTCCCTTCCAAGTTCAATGCAAACTCAACTATTATGCCTTCATCAAATCCCTACAACTATTCAAAGTAGATGTTCCATCCGACATCCTAAAAAATTTGGCATACATCCGGGTGATGCCGAACCTACATTTTATCTTCAAGCTCATGCCTAACCGCTTGACCAGCCATTCTGCCAGTTGCTCTATAACACTATTCGGAGTAGCAGAGAATTGTTGATAGTGGTTTTGTTAGCTGATACATTTGCGGTTACAGGGATAAAAACGAATGTGGTAACAAGGAAATACGGACAAGGACATCAGGAAAATCGATGGTAAATTCATAATAATTATAGTAATTAATTTGATGCATTGGAAAAGAATGCAAATCTATGTCATCATACATGATTTAGATTTCAATGTGCGTGGATAAATGTGCAAGGTATGTTGGGGATTATGAATTGATGTGGTAATGATCGTGGGATGTACCAGTTAACGCGATGTTTAATAACAATGATGTCATGTCATCATTGTTATTAAATATGATACCTTTTCTATTAGATATGATACTTCCCCAACTAAGGTATGACCATCCTCGGTCATGGTTAGTCATGTCCTAAGTGAAATACCATTTAAATCCATGGAGTCGGTCGGGGACATACTTGGCAACTTACCTTTGTGGAGTATCAGCATGGGTGGCATAAAAACATCAACATAGTAACAACATCAACAGAGTAACAACACCAGTGCAGTAATAACACTAGTGAAGTAACAATATCGACAAAGTACCAACACCAATGGAGTAACAACACCTGCAAGAAAAGGAGTACTCATAGAATAACAACAATGTTTTATTATAATTATATAATAAATATACACACACACAAGACACACACACACACACAGATATATCTATATATCTATATATCTATATAATATATTTATATATATATTGTATGTATGATTATGTATGTATTGTATATATATATATGCTGGTATGTATGATGTACTACATAAATACGTACATACATAACACATATATATATATATATCATATATATATATATATATATATAATATATATATAATATATATATATATATATATATATATATATATATATATAATATATATAATCTATATGTATGTATGTATATAGATATATATTTGTATGTATGTATGTATGCATACATGTATAATTCAGAGGTGCAGAGTAGGAGTTCTCTCCATAAACAATTTCAAAACTAGAGTTATCAGATAAATGCTTAATAAAAGAGTCCCTAGATGTTGGACGGTGATACAATCGGAGGTGATGTCCATTTACAACCAGAGGAGTATGTGCCTCATCGATTGTTACAAGTTTAATAATCCCATTATCAAATACTGTGTCAAATTCATACGGTCCCATCCATCTAGAGCAGAGATTTCCATTGAATTTCTTAAACCGAGAGTCAGAGTGTAACACCCAATATCCCTTCTGAAACACCTTTTTCTTGATAAATTTTTCATGCCACTTAGTTTGTACAACCATCAAACGAATTTCATCTAACTCATTTAGTTGTTCCAGTTGGTGTTTCTGGGCTGAAGAAAGATCCAAACCTACTTCAAGAGTTGTCCTTAGCGTCTTAATTTCGAATTCCATTGGAAATAAAAGATACTTCCCATACACAAGCTCATATGGTGAAAATCTTGTTGTATTCTGCCATGTTGTTCTATAAGCCCAATGTGCTTCAAGAATTGTTCAGCCTAGTTTCGACGATGGTTCACTACAGTCTTTGTGATTATATTATCCAGTACCTTATTTGTGCTCTTGACTTTCCCATTTGCCTGGGGTTGATATGGTGAAGTCACCCTATGCTTGATTCCTTACTTTTCATGAGCGTTGCTATTAGATGTGATGTGAATTGTGCCCATCCATCTGAAATCTATCTCTCTAGGAGCTCCATACCGTGCAAGGATTTCTTTGAATAAAAAGTCTGATATAACCTGTTCAGTAGCCTTCGCAATGACTTTTTCCTCTATACATTTTGTCACGTAGTCTGTGCAAAAAAGAGTATACAATTTCTGATGTGAAGGAGGATTGAACGGCCCAACAAAATCAATAGCCCATTTATCAAAGGGCTCAATAAATAATTGAGGCTGCAATGACATCTTATCTGACTGACCAAGCTGACCCATCTGTTGGAAGCTATTGCACCCTCAAACATATTTTCTAGCATAATGAGAAATAGAGGGCCAATAATACCCCATATGCAACACCTTATGAAATGTCTGCTTGTTTGTAAAATTCCATCTACAAGGACCATCATGGACAACTTTCATAAAGTCATAGATGTCATCTTCACCTACAAAGTGTTGGATTTGCTGATCAGGTCATGTATAAAAGAGGTATCCCTCTATCCATGAGTAATAGGCACTATGATGGATGATTTTTTGTTGTTCCCTATGTGAAAAATGATGAGGTACTTTTCCTGTAACAAGGTAGTCAACAATATCTGCATACCACGGGGTGTGAGTGGAAATTGAAAAAATATGTTCATCCAGAAAACTATCCTCTATAGGTGTACCTTCATCATTAGTATTCATCCTAGACAGGAAATCTGCTACCACATTATCATTTCCTGGTTTATTTACAATGGTAATATGAAATTATTGCATCAACAATAACCATGTTGTAACTTGTGTAGGAGTTATGGATTTGTTCATCAAATATCTGATGGCTACATGATAAATGTGCACAAAAGTTGGATACCCTGTAATATAATGCCAGAATTATTAATAGCATAAATAACAGACAAAAACTCTTTTTCAGTTACTGTATAATTAAGTTTAGCAGCAGTTAAGTTCTTGCTTACATAGCAAATCGCATATCAATTCTTGTCCTCCCATTGCCTCAATACTTCCCCTAATACTATATGAGAAGCATTTGTAGAGATATGAAATGGGAGTTTCCAATTAGGACCACGTAATTTTAGAGGTTTACTAACTAGTTCTTTGATTTTTGAGAAAGCTCCTTCACACGCATTTGTCCACACAAGCTCTGCATATTTAGGTAATAGTTGGAACATTGGAAATGCTAGTTTAGAAAAATTCTTTGCAAAACATCTATAATAGCCCACATACCAAATAAAGCTATGTACCATTGTAGGTGTCTTTGGTGTAGAAAATTTTAAGATTACCTCAACTTTGGCAGGATCAACCTGTATTCCTACAACTGAAAGTAGGTGCCCCAAAACTATTCCTTCCTACATCATCACATGACATTTCATTGTACTAAGAGAAACATGTCTATGTTTGCATCATTTAGATACTTTATCTAAGTTCTCCAGATCTTCTTCCAAAGAATCCCCATATGGGGTAAATTGGGGTAAAATGATCCATATAGATTTCAACACTGTCATTAACTATATTATAAACAATTCCCAATATTTCCCATTGAAAGGTAGAAAGTTTATTACAGAGGCCAAATGGAAGGACTCGGTATGCAAAATTTCCCAAAGGGAAAGTAAAATTAGTTTTATCCTGATCCTCGACAACTATCTAGATCTGGTTATATCCACTAAATACATCCAGAAAGGAGAATAACTTCTTCCTGGCTAATGTATCGAGGGCCTTCTCAATAAAAGGTAAGGGAAAGTGGTATTTTTGAGTTTCTTTATTCAATTCTCTATCATCAACAAAGGTCCACCACTTGTTGTTTTTCTTTGGAATAATGACTAGTGGGGATACCCATTGACTGTCTGAGATTGGATAAATAAACCTGACATCTAGTAGCTTCTACTGTTCTTCTTTGACAATGTTCTCTAAAGCAGGATTCATTCTTCTTTTTGGTTGTCTAACAGGCCGACATTTGTCTTTTATGTATATGTGATGGGTGCATAGATTAGACAGGATCCCCTTCATATCTGTATATTCCCAAGTGAACGCTTCATTTTGATCCTAAAGGAATTTCAACATTGTTTAGCTTGGGAAGGTGATAGATTAGGATTAACATTTAGTGTTTTCCCTCGATCCATTTCTACTAGAATACTATGATGGGGTAGAATGACATGAATATTTTCAACTTTGGTTTTGGGTTCAATGGTTTCTTGAGTGGAACAACTCATAGAAGATTCTAAGATCTGGTGTGTTGGATAAGAAACAGAGTTGGAACTACTAATAAATGTGCTAATAGAATCATCTTCCTTTTCATCCTTAAAATGGAGAGCTTCACCAATAGTAAGAATCGGTCTAATGTCTTCATTTCCTAATTCAGGATCATTCGAGTGTGGAAGTTTTTGTGCTAAGGTATATCCTAGTTTTATTGATGAGCTTGGTTCTGCTGGTGGGTAAATAACAAGGTTCTTTGTATTTTCCCCATTGGATACACCATATTTCTCGATCGACACCCAATCTAAGCATCCGCGGTAGCAAGCCAAGCCCTATCCATAATCAAAGGATGCCCCCCAACTAGAGATTATGTATGCAACACTAGAAGAACAATAGGGTATTTCCATGAGTCTACAGAAACACTCACAACTTCCAACTTCCCTATTGGTCTTATAGTGGATCAGTCTGCTAGTTCTAGGACTGTAGGAGTTGGTTTAAGATTAAGTAGGCCCAAGGTGAGTAAAATTGCGGAAGCTATAATGTTAACTACATCTCCTAGGTCTACAAGCACATTTGGGATGTCAACTCCATGAATTTGGATTGTAAGAATCAGATTTCCTGGATCACCATACTTGATGGGAAGATATCACACCTCAAACTTGGTCATAAAATTGATTATGAACTAGATTATATATCCTTCACTCACCAAGGAAAGTATTTCACCCACTATTTGCCTTGGTGTTTATATTGGAGGTCGATTCTTCACTTATTACTTCTATCGTAAAAAAAAATAAAAAAAATAAAAATAAAAAAAAAAAAAAATATATATATATATAATATATATATATATATATATATATATTATATTATTTATATTATATATATATATATAATATATAATATATATATATATATATATATATTATTAATATAATATATATAATATATATATATATCTATATATATATATATAATAATAAAAAAAAAAAAAAAATTAAATAATTGTTTCTACTTACAGGTATTTTATACGGAGTCTCATGCAATTTTTTCCGTACCTCTCAAGGTTTAGTCATGGAGGTCACCGACACAAGGTGACTACTGTTCACCTTAAATTTTCATTGAAATTTGCATAAATATTTTTTTCCCTATGTGTAATATCCTAAAAAAATCATGTCCTTGGTTACAGAGGAAAAACGATTAAGGTTTGAGCTGGCTCCTTACTTACATTACCTCTATGATTTTTAAAAGGGTAATATTTTTCATCTACGTTTTTAATTTTTAATGATAGATTTAGTTAAAATTTGAGCTGTATGCAGGTTAAACTAGTTGTATTCCTTTTCTCTAGTTTAGGGACAAGTATCTTAACTATAGACACCCAATTTTGATCTAACCTCACTGACAGTAAAACTATGTAAATGTTTTATCTCTTTGAATAATTACAAATTTGCTTACACAATCGCTCTGTTAACACCCAGGTTGTTCCGTATGACTCCCAAGGGAATACGGCCGGGGTAACCACTAACCAATATTTGGACTACAGCTTCTAGCCCAGCTGTAATCAGAGAGGGCTCTCTCTTTAAGGTTTGTCTCTGTTCTATGGAGATTTTAGGCTAATTATGAAGTGAAGGTTTTTGGTTTATGTTTGGTTGGGAGGATGTCTTTCTGAAACTTTGAAATGTAGTTCTGTAGGTAAAATTAGTCCATTGGGCAATGGAGTTTGTGGCTGTTGGTTTCTTGAAATCCTGAGTTTGATGCAGCTGGAGTTATAGGGCCATTTAGATACTTCATGAAACAAACTTTAAATTGTGATGATGGAGTGTAAACAACCAGTGAAAAGCAATTAAGAATTTTCCACTAAGCTGGGGTGTGAGAAAGGGATGTATTCCTCAGGAGCAAACTTGAATTCCTGAAACAATAATCACTGTGATGATATAGTGTGAAAAGGGTAGCAATTAAGAATTACACTTTCATTACTATAACTGAAGAAAAGACATTCAAAATAGCTTAGATTGAGTTCAGGGTAATCTGTGATTAAGTCCTGGAACTATTCTTTTTCCTTGCTATTAACTGTTTGAACACAGGAAACATGAAAGAGATATGAAAGATAACAAACACATAACAAAGAGTTACAAGAGAAACTTATTGTGCCATTAAATACGCAGGAATCCTGCCACTTTCAGCTAAACACCAGACAACATCAAGCAACACAGAGCTTTTGGAAATTCCACCATCCTTTGTATTACTTCTCTGAGAGTTACAGTAAAAGAACAACAGAATAGATATGAACCATCTCTTACATCCAATGTCCAAGCCCTGCTAACATATGCGAGGGGAAATATATAGAAGTGTTTCATACAAAATATCTCAGGCATTGAGTCATCTGAGAGGTAAAATATCTTAATTAACTCGTACAGAAATTGTAGATAAAAAGTTATTACAATATTTAATGCAACATAAATGCTCTTTACTCCTGTCAGAAAATTTTGACCTTTGGAGCTCACTGAGTCGGTTGAGCGCTTTGTTATAACTGCTGAATGACGTGTCTGTGCAGCTCTGTCCTCCTGT
>APFE031091654.1:0-11729 GCA_000404065.3 Pinus taeda | reverse complement strand
AAGAGTTTTATAGATATTAGTAGAGCTATTAAACTCTTTACCACATTGTTATACCTTTTAAAAAAAATACTCTCTTTTTAAACTTCTTCTGAGAGATATCTACACATATTTGTTGAATGATTTTTTGGTTTAGATTCTATTGTGTTGTTTCTCTTTATCTAAAAATAAAATAGATGACTTCTGGAATGTATTAGAAGTAATGACTTAGTGAGAAACTTTTGGTAATAATCACATTTGTTGAATGATTTTTTGGTTTAGTTTGCATGTGTTGTTTTACTTTACCAAAAAATAAAATAGATGAATTCTGGAATGTATCATAAGTAATTACTTATTGAGAAACATTTGATAATAATCACATAGGAAAAGCGTTGTCGACTCTTTTCAAACTAACCAGTGTGATTCAGCTTGAGAACAAGATGGATAGGTAGATCATGAAGATGGAGAGTGACATCATGGCAAACGATTAAATAAAGAGAGCCCAATCTAGAGACAATTAGTTTACAAAGATTAGAATATAAAAGGAAACGATTAAATAAAAAGAGCCCAATCTAGAGACAATTAGTTTACACAGATTAGAATATAAAAGCTAGTTTTAACTTGATAAATATGCTTAATTAATAAAATATTCTAAAAAAATAATCAAGAAAGAACCAGCAATATAAAATTTGCATAATTTTTCCCTCTATGATTTATATTTTTTTTGCTTCTTAATTACATATTCATTTACTATCTAAACTATTATATAATTATTTTATGAACATTGTGAACAAAATTGTGTAAATGACATATATGTTGAAAAATCAGTTGCTATTATAATCCAATATCCAATATCAATCATAAACATAATTTTTTTTTGTAATTTCATTTAAATTTATAATAATCAAATACTTTTTTTTTTTTAAGTAAGTTTAATCTATTAATATGATACAAAAAAAAGAGTTACAGTGAGGCTTCGCCTGAAGTTCTGAGCATCATTCATCACACAGTCAAATTCTCTAGTTTTGACTGCCCAATAGAGGGGAAACTAGTCCAAGAAAGCATAAGTCCAAAAATAGCCCGCTTAGGGGTTACCAATTTGATCACAACACAACAGAAACATTTTAGAAAAATCAGAATTCTAACCAAGAGACACAAAAACTTAACCAAAACTACCTAGTCAAGATCACGAAACATCCACCTGGCAAACTCAACATCTAGCTCTCAATTGTTCGGGGCTGGTTCCTCCACAATCGGACACATGTACTTGTCTGAATCATCATCCTCATCCGAAGCGCCACGACCATGTGCTGGATGGTCTCCCTCAATGTTGCATGCACCCACACACGTTCCTGATGTGTCTCCACGGTGATTACCTGATGCCTGCGTGTTACTAAGCTTACCCTCCTCAACATGTTGACTGCCAGCCATTGCTTTACCATGCAGGGTGGCTCTATCTTCAGCTGCTCGCTGATCACCAGTGTTGCCCCAGCTCCTGCTGCTTGGTTTTGCTCTGTTCGGCTCATCAGTGCATTCAACCAGAGGAGCTGGTGGCTCAATTTCTTCCTTAAAAGTAATTGAAACATTGGCTATGATTATTGGGCGACTTAGGGAGCTATGGAATCGAAATTGTGTGGTATCGAGAACAAGATTCAGAGGTAGGGGGAAATTAGCAGTGAGAATCGCCACATCTCCTTTTCTTGTGCCATGGAGCCAGGCTCTTCCTCTTCCGCTGCGGGTATCTGGGTAATGGCCAGTGAAACTAGGTGGATTGGGGTTATTGGCTGAGGAAGCAGGGGAAACTGAGTCGGGGTTGGGCATTGCAGGTGAGCGAGAGCTTCCGCCTCTAGTCCCACCTCTCCTACTTCTCATATGGCGGTGGACCATGGTGGGGTTGAAAGCAGAGGTAGTAGCAGCGGGGATGGTGGTGGAATTAACAGAGGAACGACACAGGGAATTGACAGAGGAAGTGTGGAATTGAGCTAGGTTGTAGAGGCAAGTGTGGGAATGGTGGAATCCATTGCCCAGGTCAATGCAGCTTAACAACCAGCATCGACTACCTGCTATAGTGCGCACATTAGGCTCTCCAGCCTGCGGAGGAAAAACACAATGAATCAAAGGGGGAGGAATTACAGAGTAGTTTGGATGCTCCATTGTTACGTGTTATTTGGTTTTGTCTCGCCCTGTGCATTCTTTAAATGGCGATTGCAAGGTGCCTTGAATGCAATTCAAATTGGCATGAGAAAGTTGCAGGGGGCCATGTGGCAAGCCCGTTTGCCGCCTTGCCGTCTTATCATTTTAATGACGCCTTACCGTCTTATCATTTTCATGACTTGGGTAATCACCCGCATCCGAGTAATAATCAAATAATTTTATCGTATAAACAATGTAACATTTTTATTTTAAACATGTTTTTGCATAACATCTTTGTTTTAAAATAAAGATATTTTTATGTTTTTCATTATTAATAATCTATGATCCTATTCTGCACGTAGATCAATTACGTAACTTTTGCATTGAACATTTTAAAATTTTCAGTCTTTGCGAATATTTTATTATATCTACATCTGAACATCAAATACCATTAAAGCAACATGATGCGAGTTAAGCAAATTGACATAGCTACAGATTAGCCACAACAAGATGGACAGGTAGGAATTTGGCATCGTAAAATAGAGTACAACACTACGCATAATGATTATTATTTAACAAATTTATACACTACGCATAATGATTATTATTTAACAAATTTATTCCTTACATATTATTGAGGAATGGCTAGAGAAGTAAATATTTCTAATATGGGAAATGTTTTTTATTCAGGTTTAGTCTGCCTTTACAATGTGCGAGAAGACGATTATGAGCAGAACAATGCGTTTAATTTTCACTATAGTCTTTTTTGGGAACATGTTTTCAATTTTAGTATTTATCTTTGTAGGCTTCATATATTAAAAGATTGCTTGATTTAGAGGATCTATAGAATTTTTTGGGAACATGTTTTCAATTTTAGTATGGCTTCATATATTAAAAGATTGTTTGATTTAGAGGATCTATCTTATCAATTATTTGATTAGTCTTTGTCCAAGCAAAAATCTAGTGTGTTATTAGTTTTTGCCGAGGAAAGATTTCAGCAATATATTTTTGACTATTTATTTGTTAAATTTTGACTAATATATTATTTATATATAAACCAATCTGTAATTTTCTCATTGGTTCATATTTTTAAAATCTTATTTCCAATTTCATAACCGATACATTAGAGCAGAGTGAAATAATCATTCTTTCACGCAAATTCTATACCACCAGGAAAGTTTTTACTACTTCCATCACCGGATACCAGAGCTTCATTAATGTAATTATTTGTCACTGTTACTGGCTTTGATGGAAGAATGAATAGTTTATAGGATATTGGTGAGAATATATTCATAGGAAATCTTTAGTATCTTTTGAAGTTGTTATGACTTTCGTTTTCTTACATTGAATATTTGATAGTGTGCAGGTAGTTTGCAGTGTGGAATGGAGATTAACGGAGTTTCACTCTGTCAAAGCTCAGATCTCACATAAGGATCGTCATCTTCTTGGGATAAGTAAGCATTTCAAAGGGGTTTATTCAACAGAGTGTGGTAGACGAGAGAGCCTCCAATTGCCTTCGTTGTAGAGTGATAAGCGATTGAATTGGTATCGGAGCCGTAGCCGTAGTCGAAACCGCCCAACCGACCGTAAGCCGTAGCCATTAATCTATCCATGGGCAAGTTTGAAAACGTTAAATTTTTTTAGTCTTTTTTGTAAAAGCTTTAAAGTTATTTGAAAAGGTGTTTTATAAGGTTTTAAAAGGCTATTCGAAACCTTTGAAGATTTTTGAGCTTTGAAAATTTTTTTTTATTAAAAAATGAGGTACATGGTATAAGTACGATGGCATGCTTATTTCAAGAGAGGGTGATTTAAAAAGGCAAGCCTTGATTGTAGGATTGCGAAACTTTTACATTAAAAAAATTAAGGTACATGGTATAAGTATGATGACGGGCTTATTTCAAAATAGGGTGACTTTAAAAGACAAGCCTTGGTTATAGGATTGTGAAAGGTTTGAAGTCAAGAATTTTTTTTAAGTCTTTTTCATTTTAAAAAATAAAGAAAAACCAAAAATTTATTATGAGAAAGGATGGTTAACTTTTATTATGAGGTAAAAGATGTTTTTGTTTTGAGTTTCATTCAAGTGATTATGTGTAAGGTAGTAAACGCTACAACTTCCAAGGAAATATGGAAGATATTGGAAGAATAACTTGGCACAAAGGTGAGTGACATGCAAAAACACGTTATGTCAAAAGAAAATAAGACATCAACAAATTTGAGAGTATATGAGAAATACTCTAAGACGAAAACAGATTTTGGAGAATCTCACTCAAAAGTGGATGGTGGTTGTTAAGACCAAAAAATTGAAACCCATTATGTAAGCATGAATATGGATGAAGAAGATGCAACAAAGATTGCAAAGAGAGAAGTAGGAGCCTCTCTATGTGAAGCAAAGAAAGAGCAGATAAATGCTCAAGGAATCCACTGTAACATGGATGATGCAGATGATTGTGAATCCAACTATGATGAGATGCATGTGGATTATGACTACAAAGTTATATGTGAATTTGTGAATCCAGCCGCAGCTGTTGGATTTGGTGAAGTTGAAATTGTCAATGAAATTAACAATGAGCACATGCATGCTCAGATATCCCACCATAGTCTGGATGAACACTATGACAATGTTATATGTGGTTTATTTTTTGAAACAGGGATTGATTGTCGCAATATTGTAAGCACAATGTTTTATGAAACATTGAAGGTTGAAGTTGCAACTATAGCAGCAAGATATGAAGCAGTTGGGACTGCTCATTAAACAATATGTGATCTAACATCAACTAATGATCAAGGATGGGATAAAGTGCTGAAGTGTTTTTGAATAGAATATCTGCTAAGAGCATAATAGTGGAAGACAACCTCCGTGCAGTTAAAAAGAAGGCAGATGTAGAGAAAGAAACTCTCACTGAAGACATTCATATTAAAGATGTTTTTAACATTGTTTTTGAATACGCAGGTGTTTAGAATAGCATGGGCGAAAAAGTTGAAAACAAGGTTGTTAATATATTTGATGAAGATTTGAAGCTCATTGAAGAATGGATTCAGAAACCAATAGAACAAATTGAAGCAAGTCTTAAAGTAGCAACTGGAATAGAAGAATTGAATGAAATGGTGAATAATGATATTTAGTATGCAAATTACAGGAAAAAAAGTAGCAGTACATCATGATGAAAGTGAAAATAATGATATGGATTTTTCTGAAGACAAAGATGAATGCGTTGAAACCATTTTTCAGCAATCAAGTCAAGAGTGATAAGATTCTTCTATCAAGAAATATGACAGAAATAAAATCAAGAATATGAAGCGCAAGAAGCAAAGGAAAGAAGACAATTTGAAGATGCAATGTTTTGGTAGCAGTCCATGGTTGAATGAATGTTTGAAGAAGAAGATGTAGTAGACAAGATGAAATTGTGTTTAAGATCTAATTTAAGAAAAGTTAAAGAAAAATTGTAGCAACAACAGGTAAATAAATCCTACAACAAGATAGTTCAACAAAGAATGAAGTAATTTTGAGGATATAAAATTTGGAAGAAGAGAAAAAATAAAATGCAAAATTATGAAAGTATTGAGTCATTGTAAGCCTAGCTAAGACATAGACAGGTAGGCATGTTTAAGTGATAATAGAGTCAAGTTAAGTTATGTTGAGTCATACTGTCATAATCAAGGGGGGCTGTTAGAAATTGTAACTACTCTCGCATGAGGAGTTGGTTAAAATTAGAGAGTCACTTAACTACTAAGAATTGAGTGTTGAGTGTTGAGTGCTGAGTGTTGAGCGTTGAGTCATGTTGAGTGATGGATAAAGAGTTAAGTGTAGTCCATATTTATAGTGTGAGTTAACTGAGTTAAGTGTGTGTGCATGTCAAGATAATTTAGCCAAGTTGCTAGTCAAAAAGGTTTAAATAACATTCATCGGGTTCATTGTAAGAATCATGTTGTGTGTGATCAATACAAGAGAAACAACTCATGCTTTATGTTTTATATGTGGATAATTTATTCTTTGTCTCCTTTTCCTTTCCGACAAATTTGACCAAGAAAGGGAAGGGTATCAAATTAAAGGAATTTTAATTTATAAAATATTAAACTAAATTCTATTGATATTATAAACAAATTCATTTTTTTTAAAGCTCTTAAAAATATACTGTTAGAGGAAATAATATTATTAACAATTAGTATTTTAATAAAATAATATTATAAACAATATTATTTATAAAAGTTCACATTCATAACCTATATTGTTATATAATAGTATTTTTATCAAAATACTAATTCTTAATCAATATTATTTCCTCTAACACTATATTGTTTAAGAATTTAAAAAAAAATTGAATTTATTATAATATAAAATAAAAATTTAATTTAATAATATTTTTATAAATTAAAATTCATTTAGTTTGATACTCTTCCTCTTCTTTGTCAAATCTTATTTATTAATTTCTTCCTTAAGTCAAATTAACTGTTAATCTCTAACAGCTAGTTAACTGATCTGTTGACACCTAATCATAGGGATTGCGTGAAGAACTGTAATTAGTGTAAATAGATAATAGACAAGATGGAGAGTCATCGAGAGATGAACTGAACAATCACTCCCTCTTGTATATAATAATGAACAACCTGAATGAATAATATGATTTGATTTGAGGAGTTACCTACAGGACTAACATGGTATCAAAGCCAACTCTATTTTTAGCATTCCTTCCCTTGTAACTTCCTTCTCCCTAATTTTTTGCCCATGTTCTGCATATTTTGCAGAACTGGCACCTTTTTCATGTCTGTGAGGCCTAACATGTCATATGTGTTTTCTATTCCTGCCTGAACAACTGATCTCCCCACTCTCCCCATAGAATATCATTGACAGAGAGCAATCAAACACTCATTTCTTGTTGCCTGCCCTCATTGTGGCATTGAGATATTGTCTTAACCAATTTAGGGAATCAAGCCCACAACTACAGGCAACTTTTCACAAGCTTTGTGGCACTCATACCACTCCCTAGAATGTGTTTCTCTTCTTAGGACGTTCAAAATTGAACTGTTGTGTTCCCATTATGCATGGTATTACGCATTATCCCCTCGGCATCACTGGTTCCGCCCCCCTGTTACTGGCGTCAAGAATGGGATCGAACTATGGACCTTTAGAACCAGCAGAACTGGAATCATCGTCGCTCTCTAAGATGTCGCCCATAACAGCATCCCTCTTGACGTCGTTGATTCTGTCAATTTGAGGAGTGGAGGTGCCGTCAATGGTGTTGAGTTCATGCATAAAGTTTCCAATAAAAAAATTGGCATAGTTGAGATTGTAATGCGGAAAGGAATGCATGTGGGTTCCCATCTCTAAGCCACTGAGGGAGCAAGTATTTTGTTTGAAAATGGTTGTTTCTGCTTAGATTGTCGAAGATATCGCACAGTAAAAAAAAATGCGGTCTCCAACATAAAGTTTTGAAGAATTACGAGGTTTGATAATTCCAAGTATTTCAATAGTTAATGTGAAAAAACTTGTTGAATGTGGTCTTCCATTGCCTTTTCCTTGGACTAAATATTACTACATTTTTGGCTTTCGAAACCAAAGGTTTGGGTATATGAGGAGTTGTTTTTGAGTTGCAAAGATTTGAAGACGTGACCTACAAATTCTTTTTTGGCTTGTTGCAATTTCTTTCATGATTTTGTGTCCCTGATTTGTAAGAAACTGTAGCTAGCTTCTTGTTTGTCATAAGAATTCAGAATATTGCTACTACACTGCATCTTTTACATCAAAAGAACATTGTTTTTTTCCTATAGAAGCCTTTTTTACAATACAAAATTTTTAAAATGCATTCATTGATATCTATTGTGGGATTGGTTCTCACAGGCAAGGAAAACTATCCATAATGGTCACCCAAAATCAAACACATTCTCATTTTTAATGAGTTATGGAAGGGATTTTGTTCTGAAAATGGAGACAAAGAGCCAGAACAACCTACCTTAGACAAGGAATTTTCCAGTTGGGAAAATTAGAACAGCAAGGCTTATGCATTGATTGTAGCATCAGTAAATGAAGATGTGAGTTGCCATATTTCACCATTTTCAAATGCTTTCGAAGCCTTAAAAAAACTGAAGGAACTCTATGACTCAAACTCTGCAGTTGAAGTTGTTCAACTCATGATTAAACTCTTCACCCTTGAGTTACAAATAATGATACTCTTGCTCTTGAATCAGAAGTAAGATATATAATGCATGATATGAAAGTCACTAATGTTGAACTCGATATTCCTCTGAGATCTTTTCTCAAGGCACTTTATCCCACTTACTCAAATTATTTTGAGTCATTGCAAGCAAATGGAAACCCCAAAGATATTACCTTTGACACCCTTGTGAAAAAAAATGCTAAAAGAGAGAAAGATTTTGGCAAGAAGAAAGGTCCTGAGTCTTCTGAAGAGGTTGTGTTCCTTGCCCATAGAGAAAACAATGTTGCTCAAGATTCTTCCAGAGGAAGAGGTGGTCGAAGAGGAAGAGGAAGAAATTTCAGAGTCAGAGGTACGGTGGGTTAGGACACTCTCAAGCATAAAATTTAGATTTACATTGCATATGTTATAGAAGAGATGGATCACATGATGCATCCACATGCAAGTTTCCTTAGAATAGAATCGAGTAGGAAAGAAATGAACCCAAAGGTAAAACTAATGACAAAGAGAAAGGTAAAGCACCTGAATCCACTCACTAAGTTGTGGCACACTGTAATATTGGAGTAAATGAAGTCTTATTTAATGCCTCACTTGCTTCTTGGAAAACTGATTGGTCGCTTGATTGAGAAGCAACTTGCCACATGACTTTTAGAAGATATTTTTTTGAAGAATTTACTGACAATGTTGATGGAGAAATATACTTTGTAGAAAAATCAAAACTCAAGCCATCAGGGCTTGGCACAATCAGGCTTAAATTGCCTGGTCTTCCATACTTTCTTCTACATCATGTTCTATATCTCCCACAGCCAAGGAGAAACTTGCTATTCTTGGTCCACATCTGCCAGCAAGGACACTCCATTCATATGTTTGATGGCAAGCTTGAGGTGATAAAAGCATCAAACCATTCACTTGTCATGACGGGGATAGAAGAAGAAAATCTTCTCAAGCTATAGGGTACCTCTGCTCATGCACACAATTTCTCATACAATTCTCATTATGAAGAAGGTACATTTCCATCAAGTTTATTATGGCATGCTAGATTTGGAAACTTGAACTATGACAACCTCCACTTGTTGAAGAAGAATGGTGTTATTGGTTTGCCTAAAATTCCTAGGAAACTTAAGCAATGTGATGAGCAAACAGTCTTTTCATGATTCATATTCCAGAGAACATATAAAACTTGAACTCATTCATTCAGATTTATGTGGTCCAATGCGTGTTCCTTCTGCAAATGGAAATAGATATATGATGACATTTATTGATGACTACGCCAGAATGAGTTGGGTTTTTTTATTGAAGAACAAATCTGATGCTTTTCAAACATTCAAGAATTTTCATACATGGATTGAAAATGATGCATAATCTCATATTGGCGCTATTCGCACTAATAATGGAAAAGAATACACTTCAAATGAATTTGAAAATTATCTTCGCCAACATGGGATCAAACATAAAATAACTGTGCCTTATAATCCCCAAAAGAATGGAGTAGCTGAAAGAATGAATAGGACAATCTTAAATATGGTGCACTCCATAATGTTTTTCCAAAATATAAAATTGATGTTTTGGGCTGATGCAGTTCTATGTGTTGTATGTTTAAAGAAACAAGACTCCTTATGAAATGGGGTATGAGAACATTCCTTCGGTAAAACATCTCAGGGTGTTTGGTTCCACACGTTATGCCTTGATACCAAAGGTACATAGAAACAAACTTGGTGCAAGAAGTCCTAAGTGTATCTTCCTAGGGTATTCAAACAACTCCAAAGCATACTGTCTCTATGATGAAATCAATAAAATGTTTGTTGTATCCAGAGATGTAATCTTTATTGAATCATCCAAAACTAACAATGTGTTGAGCAGCAACTTGATCGCTTGGATAGATACGCAAATACAAAATGATTTCAATAATTTGATAATCAGGTTCCACATCTTGAAGGGGGGATTCCTATACTAGATCAACCTCTGGAATCTTCTTTTGAAGCAATCTACCCCTCGCATGAAACTCCAACAACGGATGATACTTTCAGTGATGTGATTGGCAGAATTGGGAGACTCAATCTTAATTCAGTCCCAACTCAATCAACATAGCAGCCTGGACCTTTTGAGAAAGGTCCCCCAAAGTGGCTGACAAAGGCACTTGAAAGCGTTCATCCCAATGAGGTTGGAAAGACACGAACTAGAAATTCAAACTAGTGAAATGGAGGTGATGTAGATGCCTCTGATTCACCTGTTGATATGGATGTTTCTTATATTTGTGAAATGAATTTTTCTATAGATTTTGAGCCAACTCCCTTCAAAGAAGTTGCTTCTCATGATGAATGGAAAGAAGAAATGCAAAATGAGTATGATGCCTTAATTAAGGATGGCACTTGGAAGCTGGTTGATCCGCCATTGGGAACCAAACCAATTGGCTACAAGTGGGTGTACAAGAACAAGTATAAATATGATGGATTACTTGACAACCACAAAGCCAGGCTTGTGGCAAAAGGTTTTGTACAGAAGGAAGGGGTTGATTATGAGGAGACTTTTGCCCCCACAACAAAATGGGCTACCATCCGGAAACTCTTTCCCTAGCAACTCAGAACAGTTGGAAAGTCCATCAAATGGCCCTAAACATGTGAAATCCTTATATGGCCTTAAATAAGCACCAAAAGCCTAGTATGCAAAACTAATTGAACATATTCTGAAACTCAATTTCAAACATTATGATCTTGATGATGCAACTTTGTTTGTCAAGAAGGTTGGAAAAACAATTGTATATCTTGTCGTATATGTAGATGATCTTTTGATGACAGGGAACGATGAGAGCTACACTGCATCCATAAAGGAGGAATTGAGGAAAGGTTTTGAAATGACTGATTTGGGCTATGTTCATTACTATCTTGGTATTGAAGTAACACAACATCCAATGTCCATATTCCTTTCTCAAAAGAAGTACATTCGAGATCTATTGAACAGGTTTGGCATGACTGAACACAATCCCGTGAATACTCCAATGGAATAAAACTGAAAGCTCACATCCATTGAAGGAAGAGAATTTGAGGATGCAACAAATTATAGATAGCTTGTAGGAAGTCTCAACTACCTAACTACTACGATACCAGAAATTTTGTTTGTTGTTGGAATCCTCTCTAGGTTTATGCAAAATCCTTGTGACGGACATTGGTCTGCTACAAAAAGAGTTCTAAAGTATTTGAAGAGAGCTCAAGACTTTGGAATCAAGTATACACAGGTGGGTGACTTCAGCTTGATTGGATACTCTGATTCAGATTTCGTTGGAGACAAAGAAATTGGGGTATCTACTTCAGGTTATGCTATGAGTCTTGGATCAAGAGTTGTCTCCTAGAGATCACGCAAACAATAAGTTCCAACAAATTCCACAACAGAGGCACAATATGTGGCATCAGCTGAAGGAACAAAAGAAATTGTGTGAATCAGGAAAATTCTTGATGATTTGCAAGTAAAACAAGT
>APFE031091638.1:0-11555 GCA_000404065.3 Pinus taeda | reverse complement strand
TGCGTTAATTTTGGCCTTCTATTTGGGTGGATTGTTGAGTCATCTGTATGCTGCTTGTTGTACCTGTATGCTGACTTGCTTGCTGACCTGTCTGCTGATCTTTATGCTGATCTTTCTCCAAAAAAGGCAAAAAGCAAAGTGGAATTATCTAGGCAAAATTTCCAACATTGCTTGCCACCAATCAGCTGGGGTAACTGATGTCTCCTCATTTTAACCACTGTCTCATCCCTCTGTATGTCTATAAAAGTTAGGAGGGATTTCAAACAGATGATTTATTTCATGTTCAATAAAGAACAGATTCTCCAGCTTGTCATAGAGGGTTTGCCCAGAGGGAGGCCCTACCTCTTCTGTGGAGCTGCTGGATGCTGTGATCTGGTTTTCAACATAATTGTTGATCCTTGTCATACACTGATTATATGACAGCAGCTATCCTGTACCAGTCACTAAGCTGGGCAGTCCTTTGTCCTGTAAAATAGCCATTTTAGCTGTGAATTCATCTATCTCAACCTTCATCTCCTGACATTTCCTCTCCAGTGTCTGAGTAAAATTCCTTAATGTCAGTACTTTCTTGGCTGTGAGGATTGTATCTGTTCTGCTGGCTATTTGTAGAGCAGCCAATTCTTCTCTAGTGCGGTTATTGAGAAAGTGAATCATTTTAGTGGCCTGCTCAGGCATTATTCCCAGGGCTGTCCTAGCTCTTTGAATCTCTACATGAGCTACTTCTATTAGCTCCACTTCAAAAATTGCTTGAATGGACCTCCATTGGTCCTGTATAGATTGGCCAATTTTGGCCCAAATTATCTTCTTTATTTCTACTAGGGTTTTACCTAGCATCAACTCTTTCTCTAGAGTTTTCACTTTGGCCTCCAAGGCCTTTATTTCTCTTTGCTTTTCTGCCACAGTCATCTTTGATTTGTCATAACTGGCCCCCAGCTTGGCCAGTTTTTCCTTGGCAATGTTTATTTTCGTGACTTGATTTTCCAGCTCTTTAACAACCTTCATCAATTCCTCCATGCCCATGCTGGATTCCGCTGCTGCTGTTGCTTCTACTATTGCTCCAGTTGCTGATGTAGCTGTAGTAGGTGCTGGAGCAGTAGGAGGGGCTGCTGTTGCTTGTGTTGGAGGGGCAGGTTCAAGGTTTATTGAAGTTTGAGGGGGCTGGGAGGCTGATTCCCCTTGCTTGTCCTGTAGAGCTTTCTCTAACTCTGCCTCCATTTATAGTATCCTTTGGTTCATGACTAGGAGCAGCTCCATAGCGTTATCCACATGTTTTTCTTGTGCAAGCTCTGTTGTATCAGGATGGATGGTAGGAGGCAATTTTGCCTGTTTCCTCAATGCAGCTATATCATCCTCTTTTTTCTTCATAAGGGCTCTAACACCCTTTGTGTCTTTTGGGTCATGTCCCAAATCAATAATTATGTCCTCCAAAGTCTTTATTCTTTTGTCTTTCGCGGAGGAGGATAGCCTTTCCAAATCAAGCTGTTTGTTTGTGTGCTTTAGGGATTCTTTTAGCTGATGGGCCAGCATTGCCCTGTCAGCAAGTGTTGCATACACCATCTCCCCAGTCTGTTTGTGCCGCTCAATTTGATCCATGGGGTGTATGTCTTTAGCAAAGACCTCTATATTTGTCCTGTAATAATCTGCTGTGGTCTTTGGATGTGGGACTTTGGGCTTTAGATGAGTGAAGATCATCTTTTCTTCCTTTAGATCAAAGGCAGCCATCAACCTTTGCTTTTTGGCTGGGGTTGTATTCAGGAATTGCTCATAGAGCTGCACCCTTAGCAACTCATTTTGTGCCTTGATCTCATTGAAGCCCTCTTTAACTGTAGCTGGCTTTTTGCCCTATTGTCTGGAGGAAGACACCTCCATAGTGTGCTGTTGAGCCTGTTCTAGCTGAAATGAGCTAGTGGCGGTCTGTTGGCTCGTTTGTCTCTCTTTGCTTTGGCTTTCTGCCAGCTCTTCACTTATGTCTCCTTCTTCTGCTTCAGGGTCTACCCTCGGCCCCTTGGCCTCTGGTTGTTGTGATGACCCTGTTCGAGGTGTGATTTCTTCTCTGTCTCTCTTTTTCCCTCTCTCATCATTGCGAGGAGTCTGCAAAACTGGGTTTTGAATTTGTTCAGTTTGTTGGGGGGGGGCCTATCCTGATTGCTGGTCCTTTGAAGTACTAGGCTGCCCTGTTTCCACCTCTTGTTGTTCATCCATCTTCTCCTTTCCTTTTGTTGTGATTGTTGTTGTTGGAGCCTGCTGGATGTGCTGTGCAGCTGGGGCAGCAGAGGCGCCTTCTCTTGCTTGGACTGGTTGCTTGAACAAGACCTGTTGACAAGAGTCTAAGTCAAGAGTTTTTTCCAAGTCCTTTACATTCTGCTCCATTATTTCTTCCTGAGTCAATTCCTCTACTATTGATTCAGGCACCCATTCATGTTGATTAGCAAAGTGTTGTACTTGAGGGAGTGGGCAATGCTTATAGGCTAGCAGCCTATATTTAACCCTCCTGGTATTGATGAAACCTTCAGGGTCATAAGGGACCCACCAGAAGCTTCTCTTGAGTTTGAACTGTTGTCCTAGTATTTGGTCAGCTTCTTGCCAACCATCTTTTTTGTTCATGGTAAATGGGCCTAGGTGGTCCCTGAACTTCAAGTTGGCTTTCTTCTTGGCACTGTGAAAGTATGTTAGATCAGAGTTTATAAGCTGTCTATAGTACTCCAAGGCAAATAGCCTCATAGGGACATACTTTGGGAGCCTATAGGGACAGAGCTCACAACCATAAATTCTGATGACAGTGTGGTTTTGGTATAAGTATCAATCACCAATTTTGTAGCTTCTGGATAGCTGCAAGATTTTCTGCATATCCTTGGAAAATCTGGTAGGAGGAGTCCTTTTTAAAAGGCATGTGACTGGATACACAAACTGATCAATGAATTCACAATATGAGTAGGGGGAATTCTGGACTTGGTGGAAGACTGAAGACCAGAAGATCACAGACCTTCTCTCACCCTGTGAGTCCAACTTCTTGATTGAGCACTGGAAGCAATCTGTCTGGTAGTATAAGAATAAGTGATATGTGTATGAGGAATATTTGAATATTGCCTCTCTGTCTAGCCTTGTCAATTGATCATGTATCTTATTGGCAATGTACTTGGCATAATTGTATTTCATAGCAGGGGGCTTCATTAGGCTGTATGCAGAGAGCATGACCAGCATAGTTAGATCAACATGCTTGTTTGTGGTGAACCCCAACACAGAGGTCAACATATCTACCAATAGCTTGCCAACCTCATTGAAATCTGCATAGGAGAAAGGAGGTGGCCCAGAAGGTTGGCAGTCTGCCTTCATGAATTTCCTGGCTACGGCAGCAATGTCTACACTAGAAAGTTTGGAGCCCTCATCTAGCAAATAGTTCATGGAGAAGCGGTATAGCAACTGGGTCTGGTTGTAGTTGAGCATCTGGTTGATGGAATCTAGAGTTATATAGAAGAGGATGCTCCCAGATGGAGACTTCACAGCCCTGAGTTTCTGGTCATAGTTCTCTGCACATAGGTGGATGATCTCAGGGAAAATGTTCACAGGAGGCAGGAAGTAGGTGGGAAGATTAGATTGCCAAACCCCGTACAGGTCACTGTTGTCTAAGTGACTGTTTCTTAATTGACAATATGTCTGCAAGTGGTTTCTATCTGCCATAAAGTCTGTGATGAGGGCATCACTGTCCACCAGTGGTACAGCCTCTAGCTCTCTGTTAGGTGGATTTATAGGCAATACATCCAGAACAACTGGAGTGGCCATTGTCTTGCTTTTGCTGGTGGTTTACTGCAATTTAAGCTTGATGTGAATGCTGAGGAATGGCTTACTGCTTTCTGTTTGTAGTGAGCAGTTTGGCAGTGCAAGGAGGCTGTCACATGCTTAATGAATCTGTGGGGCACTCTGTTTTGAGGAACCAGAGTGTTTTTGAGCTGGTTAGCTAGTTATTTGTAGAGAATTCTTTTATCAAGGGTTGGGGAACTTTGTCAATTCAGTCTTCTAGCCGGTGGCTCGGCTTTTTTAGTTGCTTCTTGTGAGGAAATGGTAAATTTCACCGAGGGTCACGGGTTTCCTTGAGACTTCCGTCGTCCACGGGTTTCAGAGGTTTTTAGGTAGATTTTAGAGGTGAATTTCAACAATGTGGGTCCTTTGACTGAGTTGCATTAAGCAGGAAAACATGATTACACGGAGAACAGAGGACAAGAGAGGGTCCCTGCGGCAAAATACCTGGTTTTATGGCGTACGAGGCATTTGCACTAGTCGAATTGGCTGAATTGTAGGTAGTTGGGTTGACAATGGAGGCGACAACAACTTTGGCAGATAGCTTTTTCTTTTTGACCGTTGGAAGATGAATTTCGCTTTCAGAGGAGATCCAGGCGTCGTATAAAATAATGCGAAATAACGGTTTTTTGACGCCTTTTTATGCATTTTTGGCATATTGGCGCCTTTTTGTGATGACGTGGGTGCCCAGGTGGCACTGACACGGTGGCAGGGTGGACAGGGCGATGCGGGGGCCAGGGGTGACGTGGAGGCCTGGTGGTGGCAAAGCAGGGTGACGTCACGCTGACGGGGGCGTGACGTCAGCGTGGAGGGTAGGGAGGCAAGCGGTCTCCCCGGCGGTAAGTGGTTTGGAGGGGGGGTCCAGCAAACAGCCCGGGAGCCTGACACGTGGCGGGGGTACGGCAGTAATAGCGCCCATCCCCCGGACGCAAAAGGTCGGGCGATTCTATTGGACAATCGATTGTCCACCGTAGGATGGGCGGGGTGGAAGATCTAACAATGGGCGGCGATTGTGATATGCCGCCACGTTACGCCATGGGGACCCGCCGTGTATATTTAAAATATGTTTAATAAATGGGGCACGGGGTGGGTTTAGAACATTAGGTTAAGGGTTTTCGGGTTTTTTATTAAAAAAAATTTCATTTAAAACTTTATAATAAAAGGGTTTAGGGCGGAGGAAAGGGCGATAAGGGAAAATGAGGGCGGGGAAATTGATTTTTTGCCTTTTAACCATAGTTTTTTGCCAAACCCATAGTTTTTAGGAGGATTAAGGGCTAATACTAACCCTTGAGGGGTTAATATTTCCCAAAGAAGGGATATTTAGCTATAGTGCTAAGGGGAGGGTATTTATAGATGTTCTTGGGAGATTTTCATTGGGTTGTAATAGACTTAGGGGAAGGGGGAAGTTAGGGAGCTAGATAATATGTTAGTGATTAATATGGTTTGTGAGGTGAATGCAGGGGTGAAGCCAAGTTTAGCTAAGTGAAACTTAACTTAGGATTTTGAGGATAAATGAAAATGATAAACAGGATGTTTTTACACAAGAAATGTGGCTTCTTTTCATGCTTGAACTCCATGGTTTGACCAAGTAGTTTGTGATGTAATGGAGTGGAACTGGGCACCTGAGCAGATCTCAGGCCCTTGGGAGTGTTAGTAAGAAATGATTTTTGGGGGAAACTGGGGAAGTTAGACATGCTTCCAATGTTTGTCCTCCACTCTTTGTTTTTGATGCCCATACCCTGAGTGGCATAAGTTTTCACACTTAATAGGCCAATTGGTGATGGCTCTCCATTTCTGCAACCTTGCACTACTTACCCATCCTAGTAATCCTAACATTTTTTCTTCATTAAAGTGGGTGCACTTGAATTAGCAGACCCTGATCTTCCTCTTCTTCTTTTGACTGCCCTCCTATCTAATATCTACCCTTATTTCTTCCAAGGCCCTAGATTAAGCAGTTGGGCACCTTTACTTCTCTACCTAGCTAGTCATCTGCCAAGCTTAAGCTGTTTGGTCAGGGAAAATTCTCTATTCTGCAGCAAGCAATTTAACCATGGCATGGTCCAGTTTAGATTGTTGGGCCATCCATCAAGTGTGATTAGCAGTAGTACTTGGAAATCATGACACTGCCAAATGAGCTTAGTAGTGGCATTTTGACTGGCCACTTTCCTGGTCTTTAGTTTGGGGTTCGTTTTCACTGTTCTCTTGACCACTTGATTTTCTTGCCCTTTGATTATTCTTTTAAGGCATACCCTCTTTTCATTTTTTTATTTTTTTATTTTTTTTTAGTATGTACACAAAATATGGAACCTTTGCAGCCTGTAATGATGAACATATTTAGCCCCTCCACTGTCAATCATGAAAGATGAAACCTATTGGTATAGGAACCTAACACTGCGCTGGAGTCTTTTCAGGTGTAGCTTCTCCCAAATCAATGAAATGTGACTGTTTTTCTTTAGTCACACTCATCTTTCCCTTCAACCTACTGCTTCTTCTCACTTGTACATTAGTGCTCTTTTGCTGGGCACTCTGTTTTTCTTCCTGTTTCTTCTTTGAGAGGGCAGTGGCTTGAAGTTGTTCTAACCTATCAGGCAAAGTTTGGGAGTCTTCTTCTACTGAAGGTTCAGGTGATGGAGATGATTCATGAACAATTGTCTTCCCTTTATCCTTTTTCTGTTTCTTTTCTTCCTGGGTAGTTTCCTGAGTTTGCACAATAGGAGGGTCCTGGGCAGCAACATCTTTTTCGTTCTCCTACTTCCTTTTGGGATTTTAGGAGAACTACTAGCGGAAGCTTCAGTCACTTCTTGGAAATGATTCCTAACAAAAAACTTTTCCCAGGTATCCTTGTGATTCTTCAGTTGATCCTCTATGAGAATTCTAATGAGGCCGTGATGATATAAGTGGGGTTCAATATGGCCTATATTCTTTTGGACAGTGGAACTCATTTTCTTTAGGCTTCTTAGCAGAAAGTAGGGTACATTGATGGCATGGCCTTCCATGAAATTCATCATAATCCTTGCATGGTACATATACATGGTACCAAAGCGACCCTCACATGTAATAAACTTTTGAACAAGTAATAGCAATGCAGTCCATTCTTCTTTAATTACATGTACAGGAATCCCTTTAGTAAATATTGAAGTGTCCATACCTGGGTTCTTGAGCATATCCTTCCATGCCTGATCTTCCACCCCTCTCTTTTTGAACCATCTATCTCCCACCTGAGGTAGACTGGTTGTTGTGGCTATTGTATTCTCTGTTATTGTAAATTTCAGGTCCCCTACTTCCACGGTATTTCCATTGAAGGACCGAGCAAATGCCTTCGTTACCTCTTTATAATATCCTTTGAATTTTTCAATGAACTTTAACCATTTTGCTTTTTTCAGTGCTTCCTTCGTCTGAGGATATCCTTCTAAATATTTCGGACCTTCGGGTTCAGCTCTAAGCAGCTTTCCCATCTTCGACTCTTAATCTTCGGCTGAAGTTTTGACTGTATATGACTGCTCAGGGAGGATGCTTCATGGAAAAATGGATGAATTATGGCTGTAAGTGGAATAGCCGCAATGCAAAGCGTTTTACAGACTGTAAGTGGGGTTTGGAACAGAGCTGTGGAGTTTACAGTGGAAATGGGAGTGAAAATGGTGTGCGTATGAGGGAGTAGAACACAAGAATGAGTTCAAATACATGTGGAAATGGAGTGTAAGGGTATGGCATAACGGCCGAATCCTTTAGAGCTGAGTGGCTTCGCACACATATCAGTATTGGCTGCGGAAATCATGGTAGTGAAAAGACGTAGTGTAATAGGTCACTTCCTTGTACGGCCAAAAAATGAAACCGCAGTCCCATTTTGAGTTTAAATAAAGAGTGATCATGGAACCGTTAGAAGGGTATGAGGTGGATGAAGGATTATCGTGGAGGAGAAGTGGGATGATTTTTGCTGAATCATTGCATTTAGTGGCTCTTCCACGATTTAATAACTATGCATAAAATGACATTAAATTGTTGTTTGGAAAAGATTTTGATCATACCTTCATGAGTTTTCCATTTGTTGATTAAGGTTGCTGATCCATTATTGCTTTATGATCCTGCAGGTGCCTCATATCCTTGCTGCCTTTGGTGATGATGATGTTAACCTTTGACTGAGATTTTCCCTTGAAAACAGAGTGCTGCTGGCTGTAGAGACAGAGTGATGCTGGCTGCGGAAATCGTTTCTGGCTACGAAAACTGGTGCGAGCTGCGGAAACTAAGACATCTCCCTTTTAACTGCACAAAGTTAGTTAGGAAAAGACTAACATAATGGAAATAGCCCTGAAAGGGACTTTTATTGATGGTATGAGATGGAGTGAATGGAGTGAAGTGAAAAAAATGAAATGGAATGAAGTGAAATGGAGATGAAAAATGATGAAGGTGAAGTGAAATGGAACCAAGATGAAGTGAGGATGGAAAGAGAGAGAGATTTTTTTTGGAAAATATAGAGTGTCAGGTGTCCCTGATTTTCACTCCATACTTTCTGTATAAGACCGCCAATCTGAGATTGGTTTTCAGGCTTATACACATTTTTTATTTTTATTTTCAATTCAGAAAGAAACAAAGATTAGGCTGATGGAGGAGAAGAATTCTTCTCCACTAGCCTCATTGCATAATTTTCTTGAAATATTTTGAAAAAGTCCTCTTTTGAGAGTGGCTTATGATAAATTTTCAATCGGTGGACATTCACAATGAGAGGAGTTTGAAACTCATCAATAGTCTTGATTCGAACTGCTCCATTGTTAAAGACTTCATCAATCTCATATGGCCCAAGCCAATGAGTTTCAAATTTCCCTTTGAAGTCTTTAAAATTTGAATCAAACAGTAACGCCCAATCTCCCTTTTGAAACTTCTTCTCTTTGATATATCGGTCATGCCACTTAGTTCTTTGGTGCTAAACTAGATCGGTCCTTAAAATTGCATATTGTCTCATTTCATCTAGCTCATTTAGCTGCTCCATTCTGTGCTTTTGGGCTTCTGATAGACTCATCCCCAACTGAACTTCCATCTTGAAGGTCTTGATTTGAAACTCAATGGGGAGCAAGACTTCTTTCCCATAAACAAGTTCATAGGGAGAATGTCCTGTTGTGTTCCTCCATGTAGTTCTATAGGCCCATAAGGCTTCAGGAAGCCTCTCTTCCCAATCTCTTTTGTGGAGATGAACAGTCTTGGTGATGATGCTTTCAAGAACTTTATTTGTAGATTCCACTTGACCATTTGCTTGCGGATGGTATGGAGTGGACTTTCTATGCTTGATTTTGTATTCCTTCATCATCTTCTCCATCAATTTAGATGTAAATTGACTTCCCTGATCTGTTACATTTTCTCTTGGGACACCAAAATGAGTAAATATATCCTCAAAAAGAAATTGAACAACTGAATTTTCAGTGGCAGAAGGCAATGCCTTGGCTTCTACCCACTTAGTAACATAATCAATACAAACCAATATATACTTTTTCTATTTGGATGGAGGATTAATAGGTCCAACGAAATCTAGAGCCCATTTCTCAAAGGGTTCGATGAGTACCTGTGGCTGTAGAGGCATTTCATTTGAAGGAGTTGGTCTCCCAACTCTTTGGTAGCTGTCACACCTTTTAACATATTTCTTTGCATCCTTGAAGAGCTAAGGCCAATAATATCCTAAAGAAAGGATTTTATAGGCCTTCCTCTTGTCAGCAAAGTGTCCGCCGCATGGTTCATCATGACATGCCTTAAGAATGTCAGGCATTTCATCTTCCCGCACACATCTTCTGATTACACAATCTAGCCCTGTTTTGAACAATTCATTAGAAATCCAAGAATACTTTGAACTCTCCTGAATGATTTTCCTTTTTTCATTGGGAAATAAGTGTGAAGGTAGCTTCCCTGTAACCAAATAGTTAGCAATATCTGCATACCAAGGAGTTTTAGTAGTTACTGCAAACAGATATTCATCCGGAAACTTATCTTCTACTGGAGAATCTTCATTAGTATTTTGAATTCTAGACAAGAAATCAGCTACTGTATTTTGTTTCCCTGGTCTATCTAACACAGTAATATTGAATTCTTGTAAAAGTAAAAGCCATCTTGTGACTCTGCCATTGGTAACAAGTTTGTTCATGAGATATCTAATGGCAGAATGATCAGTATGGACAAAAGTTTCATAGCCTGTTATATAGTGTCTAAACTTGTTGATTGCATGAACAACGGCTGAGAATTCTTTTTCAGTTACAGTATAGTTTAACTCAGTTGGAGTCAAATTTTTACTCGTGTAATAAATGGCATAAGGAACTAAATCCTTTTGACCCAACACAGCTCCTAGAGCTATATCTGAAGCATCTGTAGAAATATGGAAAGGAAGTTTCCAATTTGGTCCTCTCAAAATGGGTGCTTCAGATATTCTATTTTTTAAAGCTTCAAATGCAGATTGACAATCAGGATCCCATTTGAGTTCACAGTCCTTTGTGAGCAATTTAAAGAGAGGAGATGCTATTTTGGTGAAGTTTTCAATAAATCTTCTATAATAACCAGTGAACCCAAGAAAACTTCTAACATCTTTTTGACAATTTGGAATCAGTAGCTTGGAGATGACTTCAACTTTTGATCTATCAACCTTAATTCCATCTCCTTTAATATGGTGACCCAAAACAATCCCTTCAGTAAACATCATAAAACATTTCTCATGACTTAATGAAAGGTTTGTCTCCTTACACCTAATAAGAACTTTTTCCAGATTTTCTAATGCCTCTTCAAATGAATCACCATAAACTGTAAAATCATCCATGTAAGCCTCTACACAATCATGAATTAGATCAGAAAAAATTCCTAGTATTGCCCTTTGGAATGTTGCGGGTGCATTACATAATCCAAAAGGGAGTACTCGGTAGGCGAAAGTTCCCCATGGACAAGTAAATGTGGTCTTGTCTTGATCTCCAAGTGCTACCTGAACTTGATTGTAACCACTAAAACCATCCAAAAATGAGAAATACCTTTTGCTTGCTAAAGTATCTAATACTTGATCAATAAAGGGTAAAGGAAAGTGATCCTTCAAGGTCGCTTTGTTCAATTCTCTATAATCAATGCAAACCCTCCATTTACCATTCTTTTTAGGTACTATAACCAAAGGGGAAACTCACTGGCTATCTGAAATAGGGTAAATGAAGTTTACATTAAGTAACTTTTGGAGCTCTTCTTTCACTATCTCCCTAAGGTTTGGATTCATCCTTCTTTGAGGTTGTCTGATTGGTCTACTGTTTTCCTCAATGTAGATGTGATGAATGCAAGTCTTAGGATCAATACCTTTCATATCGGTATACTCCCATGCAAATGCATTAGAATGTTTTTGCAAGATTTTGTTGTTAGCTTTCCTGTTGTGATTTGCAATTTTTTGTTGATATTCAATGCTTTACCTGGAAAGATCTCAGTGGTGGAACTACCAAACTCTTCCATAGTGTAAAGAGACATTTTTCTAGATGATAGATACTCAATGTCAGAATTTAACTGAAATTGTGTATGGTCATATTCTAAAGATGTTTCAAAGTTTCTAATGTGTTCAGAATTTGACTATCTTCATTGACTTCAGAAATGGTAAAGACAGGTTGTATAGTGTCCTCATCATTGACCCATTCATTATCTCCTACTTATGTAATTGCTTTTGATGGAGGATATAGATTGAATTTATTTGTCGAATTACCATCATAAATATACATATCCCCAGATCTACAACTGATAAAAGCATCAGCTGTGGCTAGCCAAGG
>APFE031091636.1:3507-48756 GCA_000404065.3 Pinus taeda | reverse complement strand
TTGATGAGACTGTGGTCCTCCAAGATGTTCTCGAAGAAAGAAGATAAAGGGTCAATTTGGGCATGATGACTCCAAGATTCAAAGTATCCAATTGAGAAATTTAGATCTCCTCCAAGGATTAGATTATCCACTTGCAATAGATTGGAATTCAATAAATGCTCCCAGAAGTCTCCGCGATTTTGACATGGCCCATAAACATTGAGGAGTTTGATGTCAGAGCCAATTTCAGATGAGTAGATGTCCGCCCGATATGACCGATGCCTCCCCAAATATTACAAAGTTTGATAGTTCGAGAATTGAACCCCAATGCAATACCACCAGAGCATCCATTTACATCAAGGGCATGAAACGTCCAACCAGGTAACATGGATTCTAGCAGGTGTGTGATAACCTCGGCTAGACCCAGGGTTTCCTAAAGGAATATGACATCTACTAGCTCAGTACTTAGAAGCCTATGAAAAGCTAGTTTTTTCTTAGGGCTAGCTAACCCTTGGCAATTGAAGGAGAGTGGCTTCATGGAGGATATGGTTTTAGGGTGTTCTATGCTCTAAGAACCTGGTCAATAGCTAGCTGTCAGCCCGAGACAACCTCCTCCCCTGCATGTTGCTTAGCTTTGGATAGGGAGGAGGGTCTACCCCTGGGAGGTTTCAAAGGGATGGAGGGGGATATCAAATTAATGCTAATAGAGTTGAGGGGCAAAGATCGAGAGAGCGAATGAAGCGGGTAGTTATAAGTGAGAGACCCTTGTTCAAAGTTTGTGGATCAGGCAAAAGGGATTGGCTCCGGGAAGGATGGGGGGGTGCAAGAGAAAGTGGGAGGGGGGGGGAGTTGCAGGGAGTAGACCAATGATTTAGGGAGTGGAGATGAAAATGTGATGGCCTGATGATCAACAGTGGATGATGCAATAAAACATGAAGAAGTAGAGAAATTCAAAAAACAAGGATTAGAAATGGGCATACCCGAAGTAAGCGCAATCGCCCTAGCCCTGGTCAATGGAGGAGAGGGAGGCCGATAGGGAGCTTTGTCGCGCTTCTTCAGAGTTTCCTTGACTACTGTAGTCATTGTTGCTTTAGAGGAGGTATGGTGCTCAGAATCCTTGGTTGCCTTGGAAGGGATCGCCTTTCCCTTGTCCTCTGCCCTAGCTTTTCCATTTAGGGGACAATCCTTGAATAAGTGACCCACCTTGTGGCATCTCGTGCATCTAAAAGGGACCCCCTCATAGTCGAGTATCTGAACCGGTGAAAAATGTCTCCATAGCAGAGTGATTTGCTCCTGTTAATGTTATTATTTAAAGCATATATTAATTATTTTTATAATTAATAACAATGTAAAATAAAAAAATAAAAATTTAGACTTATTTTTGTAATGTGAATTGTATTATAAGCCCGTTTTTTTAAATACTTTACTTCCCTTATCATATTTATATATACCTAATCAAACATTTTAGCCTAAAATGAGTATGTTATTAGCTATTTTGTTATTATTTATTTGGTGTGTTAGAAATCAGACATTGTTCAAAGTTACTTATTTTAATTAATTTAAATTGTTTTTTTGTTTTGGTTTTGTTTTTTTTATTTTAATAAATAAATATGTTAGAATTTAAATGGAAATAAAATTTTAGAATTTATATAATTTCATCAAACACTAATGCAGTGGTACAAGATTTTAACATTATAAATATATTATAGGCTCATTCTTAAATAAAATAAAATCTATATAACTATATATTAACTTTATTTTTCTTAAATGTTGCACAATAATTTTTAATTTTAAAATACATTTATTCTTTTTGAAAAATCATTTTCTAGAACATCGCTCAGTTGAAATAAATGAATAAGTTAAATACATTTTCATTTTTTCTTATTGTTTTTTAATAATATATTGAAAATGTACTTAAAAATATAGATATTTCTATCTTGTACCAATTATATACATCATAAATATTATAATGTATAAACAACAATAATAATAAAAAAATAATATATTAGAAGTTAATGTAATTATTATTTACAAAATCGATATGGTACCATAATGACTTTGATGGCATGTTCATTACCGTGGTACATGAAAGAAATTTGATGAAACTCCTCAAAATGACGCTTTACCAAAAAAAAAAACATTATATAAACAAAACTGAATAGGGAAAGAATACATGAACACCACCATTAAAAAGTTGTAAATAGAGTAAAAGCCCACATAAAGTTGTAATAAGAGAAAATGGTCACATTGTAGATACAATTTCCGAGTGCCACCCATGAGAAATACAAAATTTCTTGAACTAACTTCCTCCGCAGATGACACATTAAAGGAAAAAACGAAATTGAATAAACAACATGCCAACAACAATATTTCTCACCAATTTTTTAACTAAATACATTTAAATGATAGTAATCACATCATAACAATACACAATAAATTAGTAGCTAGATTAAACTAAGCCATAGGAATATTAGCTATGCAGCGTTGTTCATAATAAAATATTATTATATTAATATTTTTATTTATTAAGAGCTTCTATTAATATATTATTTCCCTAATGGATATATTGGTTACTTTTATTTAATTTATTATTTTTCTAAGGGTTATATTTTTTATTATTATTTAATTTATTATCTCCTAGTGGTTATTTTTTACTTTTACTTTATTTATTATTTTCCTTAATAGTGTTATTCTTTGACTTTTATTCAATTTATTACATCCTAATGGTTATTTTGTACTTTGATTAATTTATTTTTTTCCTAATGGTTAATTGTTTTTTTTTACTTAGACTTCTTCCTCCTTTTAAACTCTGTTGGATCGGATTCTTTTCATATAATCTAATCGTCCTAGTGATGAACCACATTAGATGGTTTGAAATGTATTGACAATGAACTTATTTATATGATGGATCCGAAGACAATTGTGTAAAATATTGGTTTTTTTTTTTTTTTCTTTTCAAAATTAAACATTATAAGTTGCATTGGTTAATGTTAAACTAATAATGGTTGTTGAGAAATCAATAGGACAACAAATTAGGGTTGATTTCTCTTACTTGATATTTGCTTGTGAATATGTATTGCTTTCTTATTACTTTTATTTTGTTCTCTTCATCAAACAATTACCAAAACATAAATCATGAAGATCACAAAAGACATTGAACACAAGATATAGGCTCCAAGCCAGGGAAAAACACCACAAGGGGGAAAACCCAACTAGTCTCCTCTTCTTGTAGAATCAAATCAAAGTGAGAAATCCAAGACCAAGACCTCCCACAAAACCCAAGCAACACTCCTTGACCAAGTCAACAATGGATGCCCGTGATAAAGAAATGGGATAAAATATAAAAGCAAAGAAAAAAAAATGAAATTGCTTCCAAAATTGTGCATATGTGAAGAGGGTGAGTACTCAGGGGAGAAGAGCTAAAGTTAGTCATACTGAAAAACTTTACCAAACCAAGAAAAGTGAGAGACGAAGACCAAAACATAGTGTTAAATGATCTATAAGAGTAGTGAGAAATTCTTATAGTATACAAATCTTGTAGTGAAAAGAAACATTAGTTGAGTGAGAGTACAATTTAGAGAGAGACGTTGAGTGTTGAAAAAATTGGAGTTGGAGTTGTGTGTAGAACCAGAGAGGAGAGTTGAGAGGAACAAGGCATAACCAAAACTTAGAATCATTATATATTAGGGGATAATAGTCTCTTCAGGTTGGTGCCTACAAAATAAGGAGATATGTGTCTCCTTAAAGTTGGAACCTATAAAATAAAGGGATTGGTGGCTCCTTTTGGTTGGTGCTAGTAAATCGATGTAACAATATGTTGGTGCTTATAAAAATATTATTACACATAATATTTATGGTTTTCTCCCTTTAAGGGGTTTCATATACATTTGGTGTTCTCATGTGTTGCTTGTATGATCAATACTTAAAAGACCTATTTTAATTGTTAAAATTTACCATTATATTGATTCACCCCCTCTTAGTATATTCAAAATCCAATATTTCAAGTTTAATTTTGCATTTATCTACTTGCATATGTTTTAAGTGAATTTAGTAAGCTAAGCTAATGATTTCAAGAGAACCATATTCATATAACATCTATTGGTACGCAAATAGATGTTTTTGTCGAACTTCTTCAGAGAAGATTCTTGCAAGATGTGTTTGAAGTAGGTTCTCAATATTTTTCATATTTCTTAAAAAAATATGATCTTGGAAAATGTTAAGATTCAAACCTATACCTAATGCACTTGGGTTAGGTACTAGGGAATATGTTTTTCACATGGGTAAAGAAATAGTTCAAAAATTTATTGATTGACTGAATGAAAGGTTTACCGATTTTTCAGTATTCAATTCGTCTGGGGATAAAAAATATGCTAAAAAGTGAAAATTCTCAAATTCTCCCGAAACTTATGCCAAATCGTAGATCTTGTCGTTCAGATTCCAACAACGTTTGAATTGCCTCAATTCGACATTATATGAGGAAGTTATTGTGTTCTGAAGTTTTTGGCAAATAGTTAAGAGGCCAACTTGCAAGGTTGACTAGACAATGTACAACTACAACATGGTAGTTAGCACGATGATGTGTGCAGGATGACTAAGTAGTACGGAGCCAATCAGAACATGACACGTGGCCAGACATACAGGGGACAAATTGCACGCTCTTATTGGGTGAAGGCGTTTGGTTTGGGTCAATCACAAAGTGACACGTGACCTAATCAAAAGGCACCACATGGCACTCTTGATTAGGTGAAAATTGGTTGGTTTGACAGACAAACACTCCGCAGGGTTCGAACTACTAACCTCCCACAAGACAACGAAACACTTTACCATTACGCCACATATGTCTCTTGTTAAACATGGTTGGCAGGCTTTTTATTTAAGTCTTATGGCATTGGTGGTTGGGGGAAGCGTCATCCCCAGGTGTCATTATAACCCTATGACCAATGAAAAACAATGTAAACTTTGAAATGATAATTGATACAATTACCCGTTTCATTGAGGTAGCAAAAAGTCAACCTATTTTGAAAAGTGGTGATGCAAAATACATATAATTTTTTTTTAGCATAGTTTTTGACACTTCAATCTTTTTAATGTACATTAGTTTATTCTAAAAAGTGTTGATTTTGTGTTAGACCCTTTTTTAAAAGACTTACTTTTTTACTTTAAATTTTCTAATGTAATAAATGTGAATAATTATTTTCTAAATTTAACAAATTTTGAAGTGGTCTTCTTCTTCATATATATATATATATATTTGGTGTAGTGAGATCTTTAATGTTTTGCATAGTTAAAGAAGAAGGTCGATATTTTAAAGTTTCGGTATTCTACATATTTATATATCATTAATTTTTCAATACGCATCAAATAATTGTCTCTAAAAAAAAAGATTGAACATAAATATAACTAAAAAATTACACATTTTGATATTTTTTGACTAGAAATAACATGTCAAAATCACAAATTTTATAGGAAAAATTTAACAAAAAATGGTTCAACAACGGTTTTTTAAATGGATTTCATGTCAAAAAATAATAATAATCACTGTTTTTTTCCAAAAAATAATGATTCACATAAAAATTAAAGTGAAAATCACATAATACAAATATTGAACATATAACAACATTAATTGAATGCTTATTTTTCTCATAAAATGTCAAAGTCAAAACATTACAAGTATAACTAATTAATAGTTACAAAAATTGAACTTGATTTCCAGGCATAACTTAAATTTAATCAACAATATCACGTAATCCAAACTCTTCATCTTTTAGAGTTCCATCATTGTCTTCTTCCACAATATTTTCTGCTTCATTTTGCCCATTTTCCTCTTCTAATGGATCTTTGAAGTCAACGAATCTCTCATTGCATGCCTTTCCAATCATTCCATTTAATGGTGGTTGAGGTTCCTTTGCCTTTTTTGCCACACATGATTCACTAAAATCCCCTTTCTTCAACCCAATTTCTTGCATTGCATGTGGAAGAAATTGAAGAGCATTAATTCCTTGCTGAATAATTTTTGATATGACTGGATCTTTTTCAATGGCAATACAATTTCTTCCTTTTTGTAGGCAACATGTTAGTGTTGTACCTAATTATCAAGCACAAAAGAAATAATGAAATAAATTTAATATAATCACATATAAATTAAGAAAGAAGATAATTGAAGTTCAATTCTATATAATTAACTTACCTAAGCCTGAAAATAAATCCATAACCCAATCTCCTTCATTTGAACATAAGTCTATAAGATAGTTAAGCAATGACTGGTTTTTGACAAATGTTAACTATCTCTCATTTTGCTTTTTTATCTTCATATGTTAGTTTTTTCACAACAACATCATAAACCAACACTTGGTTATGACTCTTTCCATTTACCCGATTAAAAAGCATAAACATATAGCTATCATCTTTTGTCCAACTATCAATATGGATGAACTCAAAATCATTTATAAATGGTTGATCTTCACGGTTAAGAAGATTTGACCTTTTCCTATAACATGAAATAGTAAAAGTTCAATTAACTTGTACATAAATGATTTTTTTAACATTAATCAAACATTCATTTTCAATGTCTTACCATGTAAGTTGCATCCTTAGGTTTGTTTTCCCCTTGAAGCTTGTCAATAACATTGCCAATTGTGTGTCTAAATGAAATGTCACAAATCTCCATAATGGTGATGATGTGAATTCTACAAATCCCGCAACCACTTTACTAAGAGTTTGATAGGTATAAGGGTCATTATCATAGTCAATGTTTGAGATATTGAAACTATGGGGATCTGCAATAACTAGGGAATAATCCCTTTTAGGTATGAGTTTAGCAATGTCTTCACAGTCACCCTGTATTACTTGATATTGAATAGTTTCAAGCCCATTCCAAATGAAACAAGTAAGAGTTGGATCAAGTTCAACATTCCTAAGACCTTTTTTTCTCAGTCTTTCGATCTTAATTTTTTCAATAAAGCTTATGAAACTATTTGGTGCTCCATTTGCATCCTTCCTCATCTTTAATAAAATAAACAAATATATGTATAAGTTATAAAATAAAAATAGTATACAGATGAATAAAGATGAATGTTTAAATCAACATACCTTTTTAAATGCAAGACAAAAATATTTTAGTGTTGATGCAAAACTTGAATCTCGATAGTTGCGTACAACACCATCCTAATTATCTTCATTCAACAATTTAACCATCTGTTTTTGTATTTTCATGTAAACTTTGTGACTGAATAAATAAAGTAAAAAAGTTAATATAATGATATGTATAACAAATACTACCAAGAATAATATGTTATATTTAAAAGAAAATTATAATCTAGAAATAAGTAAAAATAATTCAACAAACTTACTTTTGAAATTCTTCAGACATTCATCCAATGATAATTCCCTTGACTTCACACGAGATAATGTTGCTTTGATAAGTTTTTCATCTTTCACTCCTTGCAATGCTCTCCAAGATGTGATAGTCATATCTTCTGGAAGTTGCTTCATTTCAGGTCCCAATTTACTGCTGCTACATATCAATGGTTTAGACTTTTTGACCTTCTGGTTTTTAATGTCAATGTTCTCCCACATGCTAAAAATCTCATTAATCAATTCCCATATCTCTCTAGTTCTAAATGCCAACTAGAAAATGTTATAAATACTTTTGAATATATCTTAATTTACTTTGCCGCATTTTGAATTAATTTTCTCCTCAATTTGATAGCATATTTCCATACAACATTCCTTTCAGAATTCTAGAGTAACATTTATCTTATCCCTACCACATTTTTCTTCAAATTCATTATGAATAAATCTAACCGTTTGGATGGAAGTCATAAACATGTTATATTCATTATTTGTATTATGATCCCATGCCAATAACTTTGTTTCTGTATTTGATAAACCAACATAAATGATACATTTCATTATTTCAAAATGTGGGTTATTGGGATGTTCCTCCATCAATTGTCTTTGAACTTCTACATAATGGTTCCCCCTAAGCATATAATAATTGTATTCAAAAAATTTTGACTTATCAAAAGCTTCTTTATTGGGAACTTGAACTGGATCAACAAGAAGCACATAATTAACCACATGAGCATATGGATTGTACCCAATCAATGTCTTCAAGTTGTGAACATGCAGGTGGTGTGGCTTTCTGATTTGATATTTAAATTGTCGTTCACTTGGCTTATAGATTTGTCTCACATTAAGCTGAAATGTATGACCACCCTCAATTAAGTTTGTCTTTGTCAAGTTATGTCGAATGACATTTTGTTTTGTTTTAATAATGCTATCCTCTAAATCAGTTCTTGGTGTAATTATTTCCCTTCTTTCTTTTGAATTCTCATTAGGATCTTCACTGTTGGCATTGACTACTTGAGAATGTTCAACTTTCATTTTCTTCCTCCTAACATTCTCATCATTAACTAGAACAAATACATTCCTGAACATTGTTACTTTTGGTCTTTTATGGCTCTTCTCCTTTCTAACATCAGTCCTAATGGCATCCTTAGTAATGGCAACATATTCTTCAGCGTCGATTTCAACTTACTCATCTTCAAAAGCAACCTGTCTACCTTTGCTAGGTTTACCCACTATAGAGATTCTTTGTTGATCCCTTGGATGTAGTTTTGTAGCATCATGAATTACTATTTTTTGCTTCTTTGTCATATCTACTCTGACCCTGAGTAGAAACTACTGACAACATTCATAATATCTTGCTTTATGAGATGAATGCCTCCCAACTTAATTGAAATATTTTCAATAAAATTCTGTGGAAAAAATATCATATGTCAATAAAAACAAAGTCATAAAAATATAATGATATAGTTACAAGTATATCTTGTGCAATGTACACCGTCGCTCTACTCTAGGATCAACCATGTGCCACCAGGCCGTTTCACAACTTCCTTGGAAAGTTGATCGGAAATCTGGTTGCATTCCCTGTAGATATGTCGACAAACAAAGAGGTCAAATTATACAATGATTCTATGCGCCTCTTCCAGAATAGGTCTAAGTGAGTAAGCAAAGTAGTTAGTTCTATTGTTTATCCAATTGCATACAACTTTTGAGTCCCCAAAAATTTGAATTTTCCTGCATTGTTTTTCCAAAGCAAAGTGTATGAGGTGTTTTAGAGTGATCAGCTCTGCAAATTATTGGTACCCCTTCCCAGACCCATTTGTATTTTATAATAATGAGAGTCTGAAAGGTATAATATAGCACTCCCCCACCGCCCCCCCACACCCAGCTTCCTGTGCTGAGCCATCGAAATATGCTCATGGATGTTCTCGGTTGATGTCCTCAGGGACAATGTTCCTAGGGGGAGGGATATTATCATCTTCAGGGGTGGAGTTATAGTCTACTAGAATGCGATCGATAATGGAGGGACAATAAGGAATGATTTCTTGAAAGATGCATCGGTTACGTGCGATCTAGATCACCAAAAAAATGAGGAGGGGTAGGTTCCTAGCTTTAAACGAGGTCGTTGTGGTCCACCATGCGGTCCAAGCATCTAGTACAGTCATGCCCTGCCATTTGCAGTGGGAGTTGATGGTTAAAAGGGTGGTGCTCCAAAGGTCCACAATGACCGGATAAGTAAGGAATAGATGATCTATAGTTTTGGAACTGTTCTTGCAAATGCAACACCAGGATGGTCTGTGCATGGCTCTCTTGTTCAGATTGTCTCCCATGGGTGCCTTATTTCTCAGTATTGTCCACATGAATAATCTGGTTCTAGGAGGCACCTTTAATTTCCACAGGTTTTTCCACCAATGTTCAACAGTCAGGGGTTGATGGAAAACAACAATACATAGGTATCCCTCCTTAGGGGAGTATAAGCCATTTGTTGCATGTGCCCAGATGATCTCGTCTTCCCCCTCAACAATTCTGGTGTGCGATTCTGTCAGTGGAGCTATATAATCTTATCATTGTTGGTGTCAAATTTGAGGGATGTGCAAGCTCCAACAGATTCCATGGTTGATGGAATATAGTGGTGTGCTCCGTGTCTGCTATATGACTGATATGAGAGATGTCTATATTAATGAGGTGTAGAAAAAGGTCCTGTGGAAGTCTGTGGGTGTTACCACAGCCAATCCAGTGATCTAATCCAATGCGAACCAATGTACCAGATTGAATTTTCCACGCGATCCCATCTCGGATAATCAACATGGAGTTTATCATGACTTTCCATATGAGCGAGATCCTAGTCTTATTCCAGCTTGGTCGGCAAATCCAGTCCATCAGATTGAAGGGAGATATATTTTGAATAAATCACTCTTGTCCATAAGATGTTGGTGGTAATCAACTGCCATCTTAATTTGGCTGTTAGTGCAACTGAGAAATCATCTAGCCTTTTGATTCCCCATCCTTCCCATTTCTTAGGTAGAGTGAGTGATTCCCATTTGGCCCAGACAAATATTCTCCTAACCTGTTTGCCTTTCCAAAGCAATCTGTAGCAGAGGTTTTGTATTCTTGACAGTATACCCCGGGGGATCCATTCTAGTGACATCCAATATACAGGTGTAGCTTCAAGTACAACTTTTATGAGAACTAGTCGGCATGCTCTAGAGAGGTACTTATGGTGCCAAATATTAAGTCTTCTCTCTAGCTTGGAGATTAACCATGTCCGATCTGCTATCTTATATCCAAGTGGTTTTAATCTGTACCCCAGGTACCTGAGACCATCCTCCATATGCAGAAGAGTGAAAGGGAATCTGTGGAGTGCAAATTATATCTCATGTGGTGTGCACCCTGAAGTTGTTAGTGTGGATTTTGTGTTATTGATTTCCATACTTGTAGCAGTTCGAAATAATGCCTAGTGTTTTGTAAGTTGGTCAAGTCCCTAATGCCTCCGTTGAAAAAAAACAACACATCATCTACAAAGAGTAAATGTGTTAGTATGCATATGTCAGTGATCCTAATTCCTTGTAGCCTGCCCATACTGTGTTCTTCCCTTATAAGTCTGTTGAGCCCCTCCATAATAAGCAAAAACAGTAGGGGGACAGAGGGCATCCCTACTTGAGTCCTCTTTTTGAATGAAAGAAGGGTGATGTCAATCTATTAATAAGTAAACTAAAATATATGTTTATTATGCAACACATGATCTATTATATAAATTCAATGGTGAAGTGAAGACGTGTTAAGAGCATTCTGATGTATAACCGACTTGCACGATCAAAATCTTTGGAGAGGTCTACCTTGAGGATCATACCTTTCAATTTCTTTATCTGTATAGAGTGCATCACTTCTTGTGGAGTTCCTACAACTTCATGTATCTGTCAGTGCTAGAGGAAAGCTAACTATTATGAGGAAATGTCAGAGGATAAGATGGGGTGAAGGCGATTAGCTATGATCTTGGTAATGATTTTATATATGCAGTTGCAGAGGGAGGTGGGGCAGAAGTCATCATACGTGGCAAGATTATTAGATTTAGGGATAAGTACAATGAATGTGGAGTTAAAGGCCTCATACATCCTCCCAGTGATTCGATAGCCTTCAATGACCTTAAGCAAATCATCACCCAAAAGTTCAAAGAAAGCAATGTATAACTTCACCGACCAACCATCTGGTCATGGGCTCTTGTCTCGCTTGAACCGTTTCAAAGTAGCCTCGAGCTAGCCCATAGTGACCTCCTTGTTGAGATCCATTACATCCTCCTGTTCCATGAACCGAGGAAATAGTTGTGCCACTCTGATAATTTCGGCCAATGTTGCATTGGGAGGAGCTTTATATAGCTGCTTGTAGTGAGATGTGGCCAGGGTGGCTAATTGCTGGAAAGTATTTACTCTAATCCCCTGCTCATTTGTCAAATGCCAAATGGTGTTGATGGCTTTTTGCCCTTTTGCATACTTGTGGAAGAATTTTGTGTTATCATCTCCCTCGAGCAGCCAAATGGCTCTACTTCTCAGCCTCCAAGTTTCTCCCCTGTCCTTTAAAATTTTACTTCTATGTGATACTAAGGATGTGAGTTTCTCCTTCTGATCAGGAGTTGTGTATCCCCGTCCTTGCTCATCTTCCATAGCAGCTATCTCAGATTCAGTGTCCCTTAGGGTTTCTTCATCCAATAGTCTCTTGTTGTGTGCCCAAATTTTTGATAATCTTTTCAGCTCGTAGAGAGTATGAGTGAATCCTTTAGCTATTTTCCCACCAACAGCAGGAGGGTGTGTCTTCCAATAATTTGTTACCATATTTATGTAGGCTGCATCTTTCAGCCATGTTGAGGTGAACTTGAATGGAGCTTTGGGCTTGTTCATACCTCCTCTGCTTTCAAGGTATATCATCGAGTGGTCAGATATACCCCCTGAACCAACCCATTGCCTATGGTTGTAGCCCATACTCAACAGATGCTCTTTGATGAAGAAGTGATCTAGTCTTCTAGCACGCCTATCCTCCCCAGTTCTTGTGTTCCTCCAAGTAGGTTGTATTCTCGTAGATGGTATATTGATGAGACTGTGGTCCTCCAAGATGTTCTCGAAGAAAGAAGATAGAGGGTCAATTTGGGCATGATGACCCCAAGATTCAAAGTATCCAATTGAGAAATTTAGATCTCCTCCAAGGATTAGATTGTCCACTTGCAATAGATTGGAATTCAATAAATTCTCCCAGAAGTCTCCACGATTTTGACATGGCCCATAAACATTGAGGAGTCTGATGTCAGAGGCAAGTTTGGATGAGTAGATGTTCGCCCGATATGACCAATGCCTCCCCAAATATTACAAAGCTTGATAGTTCGAGAATTGAACCCCAATGCAATACCACCAGAGCATCCATTTACATCAAGGGCATGAAACGTCCAACCAGGTAACATGGATTCTAGTAGGTGTGTGATAACCTCAGCTAGACCCAGGGTTTCCTAAAGGAATATGACATCTACCAGCTCAGTACTTAGAAGCCTATGAAAAGCTAGTTTTTTCTCAGGGCTAGCTAACCCTTGGCAATTGAAGGAGAGTGGCTTCATGGAGGATATGGTTCCACGATGTTCTATGCTCTAAGAACCTGGTCAATAGCTAGCTTTCAGCTCGAGACAACCTCCTCCCCTGCCTATTGCTTAGCTTTGGATAGGAAGGAGGGTCTACCCCTGGGAGGTTTCAAAGGGATGGAGGGGGATATCAAATGAATGCTAATAGAGTTGAGGGGCAAAGATCGAGAGAGAACAAAGCAGGTAGTTATAAGTGAGAGACCCTTGTTCAGAGTTTGTGGATCGGGTAGAAGGGATTGGCTCCGGGAAGGATGGGGGGGTGCAAGAGAAAGTGGGAAGGGGGGAGTTGCAGGGAGTAGACCAATGATTTAGGGAGTGGAGATGAAAATGTGATGGCTTGATCATCAACTGTGGATGATGCAATAAAACATGAAGAAGTAGAGAAATTCAAAGAACAAGGATTAGAAATGGGCATACCCGAAGTAAGCGCAATCGCCTTAGCCCTGGTCAATGGAGGAGAGGGAGGCCGATAGGGAGCTTTGTCGCGCTTCTTCAGAGTTTCCTTGACTACTGTAGTCGCTGTTGCTTTAGAGGAGGTATGGTGCTTAGAATCCTTGGTTGCCTTGGAAGGGTTCGTCTTTCCCTTGTCCTCTGCCCTAGCTTTTCCATTTAGGGGACAATCCTTGAATAAGTGACCCACCTTGTGGCATCTCGTGCATCTAAAAGGGACCCCCTCATAATCGAGTATCTGAACTGGTGAGAAATGTCTCCATAGCAGAGTGATTTGCTCTTATTTATGATATTATTTAAAGCATATATTAATTATTTTTATAAATTAAAATTAAATAAGTAAAATAAAATAAAAATTTAGTTATTTTTTTTAATGTGGATTGTATTATAAGGTTTGTTTAATACTTAATCATAATTTATACGTTAATCAAGCATTTTACTAAAGGTGAGTATGTTTTAACTATTTTGTTTTATTTTTTTTTTGATGTGTTAGAAAACGAACATTCAAGTTAACTTTTTGTATTAATTAATTAATTAATTTTTTTTAAATAAATTTAAAATTATAAAATTTCATAAAACACTAATGCATGGATAACACTTGATTTTACATATATATATTTTAGCTCATTCTTAAAATAAAATAAAATTTATAATACTATATAATTTAAACTATTTTTACTTAAAAATGTTGCACATAATTTTTAAATTTAAATACATTTTTTTTTTGAAAATCATTTTCTAGAAATACGTTTTCTCAGTTTTTGAAATAAATGAATAAGTTAAATACATTTCATTTTTCTTATTGTTGTTTTAAAATATATACATATGCTATAACACTCACCTTATATAGAATTAATATAGGATACAAAACATGTCTTATACTGTACCAAATTATATACATCATTATATGATGTATAAACAACTTTAATAAAAAATTAAATAATATATTAGAAGTTAATGTAATTATTATTTACAAAATCGATATGGTACCATAATGACTTTGATGACATGTTCATTACGAGTGGTACATGAAAGAATTTTGATGAAACTCCTCAAAATGACGCATTACCAGTGGTACATGAAAGAAATTTGATGAAACTCCTCAAAATGACGCATTACCAGTGGTACATGAAAGAAATTTGATGAAACTCCTCAAAATGACACTTTACCTTAAAAAAGAAAAAAAGAAAAAAAAAAACCATTATATAAACAAAACTGCATAGGGAAAGAATACATGAACACCACTAAAAAGTTGTAAATAGAGTAAAAGCCCACATAAAGTTGTAATAAGAGAAGATGGTCACATTGTAGATACAATTTTCGAGTGCCACCCATGAGAAATACAAAATTTCTTGAACTAACTTCCTCGGCAGATGACACATTAAAGGAAAAAACGAAATTGTTACATAATATCTTGGAGAATAAACAACATGCCAACAACAATATTTCTCACCAATTTTTTGACTAAATACGTTTAAATGATAGTAATCACATCATAACAATACATAATAAATTAGTAGCTAGATTAAACTAAGCGGTAGGAATATTAGCTATGCGGCCTTGTTCATAATAAAATATTATTATATATTAATATTTTTATTTATTAAGAGCTTCTATTAATATATTATTTCCCTAATGGATATATTGGTTACTTTTATTTAATTTATTATTTTTCTAAGGGTTATATTTTTTATTATTATTTAATTTATTATCTCCTAGTGGTTATTTTTTACTTTTACTTTATTTATTATTTTCCTTAATAGTGTTATTCTTTGACTTTTATTCAATTTATTACGTCCTAATGGTTAATTGTTTTTTTTTTTTTTACTTAGACTTCTTCCTCCTTTTAAACTCTGTTGGATTGAATTCTTTTCATATAATCTAATCGTCCTGGTGATGAACCACATTAGATGGTTTGAAATGTATTGACAATCAACTTGTTTATATGATGGATCTGAAGACAATTGTGTAAAATATTGATTTTTTTTTTTCTTTTTTCTTTCAAAATTAAACATTATAAGTTGCATTGGTTAATGCTAAACTAATAATGGTTGTTGAGAAATCAATAGGACAACAAATTAGGGTTGATTTCTCTTACTTGATATTTGCTCGTGAATATGTGTTGCTTTCTTATTACTTTTATTTTGTTCTCTTCATCAAACAATTACCAAAACATAAACCATGAAGATCACAAAAGACATTGAACACAAGATATAGGCTCCAAGCTAGGGCAAAACACCACAAGGGGGAAAACCCAACTAGTCTCCTCTTCTTGTAGAATCAAATCAAAGTGAGAAATCCAAGACCAAGACCTCCCACAAAACCCAAGCAACCCTCCTTGACCAAGTCAACAATGGATGCCCATGATAAAGAAATGGGATAAAATATAAAAGCAAAGAAAAAAAATGAAATTGCTTCCAAAATTGTGCATATGTGAAGAGGGTGAGTACTTAGGGGAGAAGAGCTAAAGTTAGTCATGCTGAAAAACTTTACCAAACCAAGAAAAGTGAGAGACGAAGACCAAAACATAGTGCTAAATGATCTATAAGAGTAGTGAAAAATTCTTATAGTAGACAAATCTTGTAGTGAAAAGAAACATTGGTTCAGTCAGAGAGTACAGTTTAGAGAGAAATTTTGAGTGTTGAAAAAATTGGAGTTGGAGTTGTGTGTAGAACCAGAGAGGAGAGTTGAGAGGAACACGGCATAACCAAAACTTAGAATCATTATATATTAGGGGATAGTAGTCTTTTCAGGTTGGTGCCTACAAAATAAGGAGATATGTGTCTCCTTAAAGTTGGAACCTATAAAATAAAAGGATTGGTGGCTCCTTTTGGTTGGTGCCAGTAAATCGATGTAACAATATGTTGGTGCTCATAAAAATATTATTACACATAATATTTATGGTTTTCTCCCTTTAAGGGGTTTCATATACATTTGGTGTTCTCATGTGTTGCTTGTATGATCAATACTTAAAAGACTTATTTTAATTGTTAAAATTTACCATTATATTGATTCACCCCACTCTTAGTATATTCAAAATCCAATATTTCAAGTTTAATTTTTTTATTTATCTGCTTGCATATGTTTTAAGTGAATTTAATAAGCTAAGCTAATGATTTCAAGAGAACCATATTCATATAACATCTATTGGTACACAAATAGATGTTTATGTCGAACTTCTTCAGAGAAGATTCTTGCAAGATGTGTTTGAAGTAGGTTCTTAATATTTTTCATATTTCTTAAAAAAATATGAACTTGGAAAATTGGAATTTATTGATAACTTAGTTGCTTCACACATGAATATGTTAAGATTCAAACCTATACCTAATGCACTTGGGTTAGGTACTAGGGAATATGTTTTTCACATGGGTAAAGAAATAGTTAAAAAATTTATTGATTGACTAAATGAAAGGTTTACTGATTTTTTAATATTCAATTCGTCCGGGGATCAAAAATATGCTAAAAAATGAAAATTCTCAAAATCTCCTGAAACTTATGCCAAATCATAGATCTTGTCGTTCAGATTCCAACAACATTTGAATTGCCTCATTTCGACATCTTATGAGGAAGTTATCGTGTTATGAAGTTTTTGGCAAATAGTTAAGAGGCCAACTTGCAAGGTTGACTAGACAATGTACAACTACAACATGGTAGTTAGCAAGATGATGTGTGCAAGATGACTAAGCAGTATAGAGCTAATTAGAACATGACACGTGGCTAGACATACAGGGGACAAATTGCACGCTCTTATTGGGTGAAGGCGTTTGGTTTGGGTCAATCACAAAGTGACACGTGACCCAATCAAAAGGCACCACATGGCACTCTCGATCAGGTGAAAATTGGTTCGTTTGACAGACAAACACTCCACAGGGTTCAAACTATTAACCTGCCACAAGCCAACAAAACACTTTACCGTTATGCCACATATGTCTCTTGTTAAACGTGGTTGGCGAGCTTTTTATTTAAGTCTTATGGTATTGGCGGTTGGGGGAAGGGTCATCCCCAGGTGTCATTATAACCTTGTGACCGATGAAAAACAATGTAAAGTTTGAAAGGAGAATTGATATAATTACCCGTTTCATTGAGGTAGCAAAAAAATCAACCTATTTTGAAAAGTGGTGATGCAAAATACATATAATTTTTTTTTAGCATAGTTTTTGACACTTTAATCTTTTTTTATGTACATTAGTTTATTCTAAAAAGTGTTGATTCCGCGTTAGGCCCTTTTTTAAAAGACTTACTTTTTTACTTTAAATTTTCTAATGTAATAAATGTGAATAATTATTTTCTAAATTTAACAAATTTTGAAGTGGTCTTCTTCTTCATATATATATATATATATTTGGTGTAGTGAGATCTTTAATGTTTTGCATAGTTAAAGAAGAAGGTCGATATTTTAAAGTTTCGGTATTCTACATATTTATATATCATTAATTTTTCAATACGCATCAAATAATTGTCTCTAAAAAAAAAGATTGAACATAAATATAACTAAAAAATTACACATTTTGATATTTTTTGACTAGAAATAACATGTCAAAATCACAAATTTTATAGGAAAAATTTAACAGAAAATGGTTCAATAGTAGCTTTTAAAATGGATTTCATGTCAAAAAATAATAATAATCATTGTTTTTTTCAAAAAATAATGATTCACATAAAAATTAAAGCGAAAATCACATAATACAAATATTGAACATATAACAACATTAATTGAATGCTTATTCTTCTCATAAAATGTCAAAGTCAAAACATTACAAGTATAACTAATTAATAGTTACAAAAATTGAACTTGATTTCGAGGCATAACTTAAATTTAATCAACAATATCACGTAATCCAAACTCTTCATCTTTTAGAGTTTCATCGTTGTCTTCTTCCACAATATTTTCTGCTTCATTTTCCTCATTTTCCTCTTCTAATAGATCTTTGAAGTCAGCGAATCTCTCACTGTATGCCTTTCCAATCTTTCCATTTAATGGTGGTTGAGGTTCCTTTGCCTTTTTTGCCACACATGATTCACTAAAATCCCCTTTCTTCAACCCAATTTCTTGCATTGCATGTGGAAGAAATTTAATGGCATTTCTGTGCAACCTGACTATTAATGGCATTTGGGGGCTGGAACTCTGAATATAAGAAGTCTGGAACAAAGTTTTCATCTCCCTCAAGAGGATCCAAATCAAGATTTGTCGATAGCTGATGTCTGATTGCATGAAAATTATCTCTAATGAACTGACATGAATCAAAGCACAAAGGCAAAGATCCTTCACTTACCTCAAAATTTGTTGCACTTTCCTCATCGTTTCCATAGTTGATATGCCTCGGTTGATCACTATACTCGAGCTACTGTAAGCGAACTTCCTCATCCCATAAACTGGCTGTTGATTTGTCTGCAAGATTAGCTTATGTTTGGAGAGCATAATCATCATCATCATACTGATCAAACTGAGGCAAATCATCAGTATAAAACATGTCATCAAGCATACATGTCATATCAACAGGTCTTTCTTCTCCAATATGATCTACAAAACAATCCTTATGACTAATGAGATAAGAAACAAAATGTTTTGGATCAGCCACTTGTTCATGAACGCCATTTTCATCTTTTGCAGTCATTTTTCTCACCATCTCTTCTACTGCACTCACCAAAATGTCAAGCTTTTCCTCTGAAGGTGTAGTTTTCTCTAGATCCACGTTTTTCATCTCTTCTTCTTTCAACCTTGCCTTTCTGATCAGCAAATGAGCCTCTACATTTACTGCATTTCTTCAAGTGTTGCAACATTCTTTTCTCTCAATTGAAACTCCATTTCCGGATCAAAAGCACCCGGGTAGTGCAAGAGAGTAGATCCAGGAGGGGGGTCTTATATCAACCGGCATTGAATAATATACTTGATTAAATCTGGCTGAAAATTGTTGTACTATCTCCCCTTGCAGTCTTTTCAACTGATTATACTCTTCTACGATAAGGAAAAGGTTCTGTCTGATCCTCCACCTGTCAAGAAAAACTTTGATGAACTGCTATAAATCTGTGATGCTCGCATCCGACAGGGCTTTGAACCAACTCTTGACTTTGCCTTGCAAAGAAAGCGCAAAAAGCCTTATACTGACATCTTCTTCATCAATTTCGAAAAGGTCTAGGAAATTCTCAACATTCTGCAGATGTTGCTTGGCATTGACATTCTTGCATTCACCGTCGAATCTTGGCAAGTATAGATCATAGTTTTTGGGGAAAGCATGAAGAACAGAAGGTAAAACAAGAGGTTTATACCTATTTGGGATTATAACAGCAGTAGAAATATGTACAAGAGTGACGGGATCAGGTTTGTTTTTTTTAAGCTCATCACTTTGAAGAGAGGCATCATAAGACATGGGAAAAGTAAGGAGGCCAGGATCTAAGGGGAACTCAATATTTACACTTTTTGAATAGGTCGAGTGAAGATTCTGATCACCTTTATCATACAACAAGTTCTGAAAAACTTTCAGGGCAACTTCAAGAACAACAAAGAAGTAATTCACAAGGAAGCAGAGTAGGTCCTGAATACCATTCCACTTTGGATACCCGAACTTTGTGTAAGATCCTTCCATTTTCGTAGAGAAAAAGTTAGACCTCCAGTGGAGTCACCATGAAGCACCGATTGCTGGATTCTTCAATGAATGGAGTCGGCAGGTGAATGATTTCAGTCGTCTTCTAATGTCTGATCGTTGTTCACCATCAACCATCAGATTTGAGCTTGATAGATGTAATGGGGCAAAACAATCTTCAAGCAAACCATTTTTGGTCCCCAGTATGGTCGCCACTATGTTAGCACCTAAATCCACCTCAGGCTGAAGGAACGCAAAATTCAGGGTAACCACAAACCACGCTCAGTCTGGTAGCTAGCCCTACCAGAACAGGAGAGGGCTCTCTCCGGGTCACACTCAGTGAATATATGAACGAACAGGACTGAGATGACTTTCAAACGAACTATTTATCTTAGGCTAGTAAGTGGAGATGAAAATAATGAGTGATTTTGTGAATGACTGTGTTTCTGGGATGTTATGGGACCACTAGACTTCAATGAATAGAGAACTTAACATGAAGGCACAGATTATTTCGTGAGGCAAGGTAGGCTGAAAGCATAGCAATTTAGTTTTAAAATATGGCGGAATGGAAAGATTGATTAAGAAGGTGAAAAGGGCATGTTTTGGACAAAAACCTCTCCTAGTTTTCCCAAATTCATCTATCCTTGCTCAGAAACATCATTTGAGTGAAATCTACCCCGATGTGTGGAACAAGAGATTTGTCGAAATGAAGGGGATAGGGAACTTCTAAATTTTGAGAGAATTTTGGGAAGTAGGGAGGGACGTTAGGAAGTAGGGGAAAGTCGAATCTCTGAAATTGAGTGAGGGGAAGGGGTCCAAAAGGGAAAAACACAGGTCCAACCTAGAAAATTGCCAAGTTGTAGCAAGAAACTAGGGTTTGTGCGAAAATGAGGAATTTGGGGGATCTCAGTGATGGGAAGTGTTTTTGATAAGGTAATTTAAGGATAGGGGAAGGTGTATGAACATCAGGATACCAGTTTTGCCGATGATTTGACCGCCCAAGAGAAATTGCCTTCAAAACCCTAGGAGAGGGAAATGACCTTACCTAGGCGCAACTGAAGCATGAACAAGGTGTAAAATGACCTAGTGGGACTTGACAGGATAATGACAACTCTCTGAATGATGGTACACTTAGCTGAACGGTGACATGGACCGACATTTGGACAACTTTGACAAGGGTAAAAATCAAACCCTAGACCGAATGCCTTGTGACCAAATTTTTGCTTGAAGACTCACTGAAATGACAAAATTTGACCTTGACACCTTAAAATCACTTTGTAAGAGCATGTTTGATCACTGGAGGAAGGCTGCAAAGACTGACACTAACAGGCCTGTGGCAGGCTTCTGAATTAAGCGAAAGTTCCAAGACACATCGCTACACCATACATCACTAACCCTGAGTGCGGGGCATTGGAGCCACTACTTACTCCTCAAAGAAAAGATTATAGACTCTCTTATCTATGTGGGAGGAGTTGAGGTGAAAATTATTTTGCATGTACAAATGAGGGGGTATTTATAGCCAAGGGTGAAACTGACCTTTATGGTTGTTCGACTACCCTCATGACCATTTGACTTCCACGACTTTTCGACTTACGTGACTCTTTGTTCAACAAGTGGGTCTCTTGGACTTCCACGTCACATCACATTAATTGACAACATAGCCCATAGTAGAGATGTAGGTGACATGACTCGACATGACAGTGCTGGTACATTCGTGATGTTGTTGAAGTGCATGTTGAGCTTCAGCGCTGCTGGGTGATGGGTGTCTTCATGGTGTATCATAGATTCACCTCTGCGTGTTGAAGTGCGTGGAGTCTCCGATGGTCCTTAGTTCGCTTGATGAAGCTCAAGCATATTGTTCCTTGCTTGCATGTTGGAAGGCTTGACAGACCCATAAGTTCGCAAAGGTGCATGTTCGACACGTTCATCTGTTTCACATGCATCGTTTGTTCGTCCATTGGTGAACCTGTCCTTCTGCATGTTCTCACTTCATTCATCCCATCCATCGATTTTCCATGTTTGCCTGTGTACCTATACCTACAGTCACTCATGACGAAACAACATCAAATCCAAAACCTCCTAGTCTACCATAACACATGATCATTTCGGATGCAAGTGACTGGGAGAGGCAGCAAGGTTGTGAAGCGTGATGATGGCTCTAAGCACTATTGATGAAAACTGTGAAAGAGTCACTAAGTGATGGAGACGGGCAATCTGAGTTGACAGTGACTGTCTGCGAGTTTTGGCTTGGCTGGGAGGAAAAATTGTGCAAATTTTGGGAGGGACAGTCTGGGCTGTAGGAAGGCGAGGTAGGCAAGATCTGCGTAGTTTTTAGAATGAGCGGGCAGCAAGGGATGGAAGGCTAAAATTGCTCAATTTTCTGGAAGAACAGGTCGAGCTGTGAGGAGGGTCAACAGGTAGGGATTGCTCAGGTTTTTAGAGGAACTTCCTGGGAGACCAACAGCCAAAAATGCACAATTCCAAGAGGGAACTAGTAGTTCTCTACTGGGGTCATTGGTAGCCAAAACTGTGCAATTCCCATAGGGAACTGGCAATTGGTTGTTGGGGTCAATGGCAGCCAAAACTGCGCAATTCCCAGAGGGAATTGGCAGTTGGTTTCTCAGTCATTAGCAACAGAAACTGCGCAATTCTCAGAGGGAACTGGCAGTTTGCTGTTAGGAGCTAGTTGTGAGGAAATTTCACTGAGGCCGGGAGGCTAGCCTACTGATAATCTTTGTGCAATTTCTGAGTTGAGTTGACTGATGTGCAATGGAAGGCATGCTCATGAACACTGCGCAATTTCTGAGATGAACATTTGGTCGGCTATCGGGATGACTGACTCGGAAAATTGCACAATTTTCCGAGGGAGACAAGGACAAGAGCTTGGTGTCTATCTGGCCTGTCTATGAAATTTCCTCAGTCAACTATGCAAGTAACGACAATGGCCTCTGTGCAATTTTTTAGGGGAGTCAGTCCCGAGGTGACTACCAAGTCCGATTATCCAAGTGGACAACATGACAGTTGATTGAATTTCTTGCGAGCTTGAAAAGAATCGCTTGGTGCTTCTGCGTTGTTCTAGTTGACTGTCGATCAAGTCAATGGCGGGATGATGGTATGGCTGTCAGAAGGGAGTCTGGTCATCAAAACTTCAATAAAAATGGCTAATGTGTGAACGATCGAAAGATGCATAGGTGATCATACGAACACACACTCGCATGACTCGACGATGAAGCAACCCACACCATCCAGACACACATGTTCAACATGACTAACCGACGGTGCAAGTGACAAGCGTGACACTCGTGATTGACCATTCATTGATCGAGACAACGCTTGCGCGACAGTGAATATGACTCCGTGTGTGAGTGCAACAAATGGTTTCATATCAATCACAACAAGCACATACGAAGTGAATACTTTGAGCATAACCGAGACATGGTCGCAAGCATGACTTAGACACCAGCATGTAGAAACTTGAATGAAATGAACAAGCAAGGCGGATGCAAAGACTCACACAAGCTCACGGGGTGAACCGGAGTGTGTGTAGTCATCAAGTGAAACTCTCAAGGGAGGCTCTGAAATTTGTGTAGGCCAAAATTTTGGAGGGTGGTTGTAGCCACTACAACACTTGGCAACATAATGGTAGAACTCCGGCTTCTCTGTTTCAGTTCATTGCTAGCACAGGGCCTTGGTATTTCAAGGAGGATTGAATCGTTGTGCGAGTTACTTCAGTTTCCCCACTTACCCTGTGGACATACACGGTTCACCCTTTCCCAACTCAGTCAAACACAATCAAAAGTTCAGCTTAGGTCTCAGTGTTTCGAATCTGGGAAGGGTAGTTTGGTTGGTGAGTTAATGATTTTCAGAGTATAAGTTTTCATTTCTGGCGTTTCTCTGCTGCCGACAACCTTGGACAGTACCCCAGAGGAGTCATGCAGGAACACACACATTTCTCCACTTACAGCAAGCCTAGTCAGTACCCCATTGGAGTTGGATGCTTCACCTCTCTTCCCAGGAAGCCTTTCTCTTCTTTCGCCTTTGTATTTTTCAAGAGGACTTTGCATAGGCACTTATTTATTTTTTGGGCGGAAGAGGGATCCCGAATTATTGAGAGCAGAAGAGGTTGTTCCTTCAGAGAAGCATGTAAGACCTATGACATAGGTTTTCTCATTTATATTTTCCCCTTATCCATTTCTACTAGTTGGATGAGCTTGAACAGAGAGCAAAAGGTTGAGTATAGGCATGGGGCTTCCCAGTGTGGACACAAGTTCATGGTTGGACCAAAAATTCCCTTACAGACGGTTCGTATCTTCTGTTAGGACTTCATCGGCCGAAGGTTATAACTAGGCATAGAGAAGACGGACACAAGACTGGCTAGGTTTTGCAGTGTCAAAAGTCAATTCAAATTTCAGCCACATACTCTATTCAAAAGCCAGAGCGTAGTAGTTGGCAACACTTATTTCTGGAAACAAAAATATTAGTATATCAAACAAACAAAACACACATGAATAAAAATAGTAAGCAGAATCAAATAAAGCAAGGAAACTATGTACATGGCACGGGCACGACCCGACCTACTGAAAATAATGCTTGAGGTCTTGGTCATTGATAGGAAGGTTTTCAATCCTCCCGTCAAGTGATTGCAATTGATGCGTGTGTGGGCCAAGCTTCTTGTAGACCAGTGCAAGTCCACCGGGTTCCACTATTGGAATCTGTTGGCATTCCAGAAAACCTTCAAGTGAAGACAACACCATATTGCATGCAACATGGGCTCAGATGATGGCACAAGGTAGTTGTTTTCATTCCGGTAAGGGTTCAAGTTTCTGAAGTCAACGCATAAGTGGATTTTCCTAGATTTCTAACGTGCAGGATTTAAATTAGAAAACCAAGTATGATGATGAATTTTTCAAGTAGTCCAACCACTTAAAAGGTTAGTGAATTTTTCTGTAAAAGGAGTGCAAACAACATGTATGTGTTACCTGGTCTTTGTTGCAATGCCTTGTCTCCTCCTTTACCTAGAATATCATGTTGGATTGCTTGCATGTAGTGTGTTTTTAGGTCATCATCTACCCATACAGACCCATCTAGGTACTATTTAATCAAAAGGTCAACAATTTGCTGCTACTATGGTGTGTAGATTGCACCGAGATTGGCCATGTTCAGATCATGATAGGTTCCTAGGATGCTTCGTTCATTCGTAGCAGTGGTCCTTCATGTGTTCAACACGATAGCTTCATACTCAGCATCGTTGTTTGTGCATTCAAACTTCAAAAAGCACAAAATCATGGATTTTCCATTCTTTCGGAAGACAGAGATACACTTGGTCCTTGAGCCATAATGTGTTCCCAATTTGTCAAAACTCATGGCCCACTTCTCGTCCATACATGGATCATTTTTCGTGCTAGTATTACTTCTACTACGGTTGCTTCTACTACTGCTAATATCGGAAAAACAAATTGTACAAGTTTCAATACCATTAGTTAGGCAAGGAAGGAGTCCCAACTGCTTGTCTGATGAGGTTATAGATGGTCATGCAGGATAACACTCTAATGTTGTTTCCAGGAGGCAGTTGCCAAACATGAGTTCCGCAAAGGCCAACAGTTCGTTCTCACCATTAAGGGGAGTGACATTGTGTTTCATATACCTCTCGGATAACACCTGGATTTGGTTACATTTTCCCTTGTACGGAAGCCACATGTGAGACCAGTCTATAGAAAAATATCCATCTAGCTTGTTGGACCAGTCTCTGCTAAGTAACAGGCCATATGCTTCTGGTATGTCCACAACAACTATGTTGATGCATTGGTGGACTCGATTGTCATGATATAGTCGAATGATCACATCTTGCAATTCACCAATGGCTGGTATTGATGTTCTATCAAGTTGGATTATTCTCGCGGATGTTTCGCTCCATCGTGCATTGATCTTCTTAGCAATGGAGAGCGGAATGACATTGGCTACCGCACCAGAATCAACTGAGCAATTGTGAACATTGTAGTTGAAAACTTCAAATTAAAGCAAGAATGGGGGGCAACCTGAGTTTGATTCTTCCATCTGGAGGGTATTGAGCACAGTGGATAGTAATCAGGGAGGTGTGCATGCTCCCTTGCTAGTAGAGGTTGCATTGTCTATTTCTGTCTGTCCCAATGCACGCAGCAGGATATCTCGCTGACTCTGGACTTTGGCTAACTTGAAAAAACTAATGTTCACTTGAGTTTTATTCATGTCATCAACTATGTTGTATTCCATTAGTGGTAGACTCACCGTGGTGTCCGGGGTGGAACGAATGTTCGTGCTGTCCGGCGGAGTGTTTTTCAACTTGTTGCTCATGGATGTAGTCTCATCCGATGTTGTCTTCTTGTACTTGCTTTGCGTTTGTTTCTTTGAGACGGGCGATGGATCGGCCTTCTTTATCAGTTGTCTCACCTTCCCTTGCATTTCCCCAAGTGTAAGGGGATCCCCTTCACTCCTAAGATGGTAACGATCATTTTTCTTTTGGGGCTGCTTCTCGGTGTTTGCCTTCGAGACTACTTGCGAGCAATGATATGCATTCACCAGAATTTTGTGTTTCATCAGGTGCAACCTCGTCGTCATCATCAGTGTATTCCAGCTACTCCTTCATATCGCCTTCCGCATCGAGTGTATGACTACAGACAGAGCTAACAACTCTTTTCAAATCCGAACAAGAGTTCTTGGGGTGAAACTCTTCATGGATAGAACTTAGGATCAGCACACTGATCAAGTTGGAACATAGGCTTCAACATATTTTTCAAAGTGAACCATTTGTTTCTTGATGATTCGGTCAATGAACTGCTTGCCTGTCTTTGTCTTGGCGGATGACTGCTTGCAAATGTGTTCATTTTCCATTGCTTGAGTTCGGACATTTCGGTGGTCAAGTTCTTGACAATATTAATTGCTTCCTTGTCTCTACCCTTGCTCATCATTGCTTGGGGCTTCCTGCTCACATCCTTGGAGTCTTTCGTTGATTCATCATCCTTGATGACTCCGATTGTGCGCATGTCTTTTTCAACAATAATAGCCTCTTCGCAATTTTCCAAAATTGTTGGCTTCACATCTTGCTTGACGAACTGTGCAATAGTGGTCGGCAACGAAGACGTGTAAAAGTCAACAGTGATGGAGTCATGAGGTTTAGTGTCTACTGCAAATTTGTTCAAAATACGCATAAACTTTTGACTGAAGTCTTTCACTTTTTCTTTTCCCTCCATCTTAAGGCTTCCCAATTCTTTGAGTAGCATGGTTTGGGTCTTGTCATCAGCAAACTTCTCAAGGAACATACGTTTGAAAGAACCCAAGTTCTGTATGGAGTTAGGTGGAAGGTTGTGATACCAAGTAGCTGCGCAGCCATCCAAGGTACATGGGAACAATATACATGCCACATCGTCATAACATACCTCAAGGGTCTGCAGTTGTAGGTAGAAGTTGTCTAAGTGGTCTTCGCCTTCACCATGCCATCAGGATTGAACTTGATGTTCATTCAGTCTGCTCGCTTTGGCATCTTATGCAAAATAGCCAGGAGAGCCAATGGTCCCTGAGTCATCCATTCAAGATTTGGGTCAACCATCTCTTCGTCTTCTTCGTCCTCTTTCTCTCCTTCAGAGTCTGATGGTTCTAGATCTGAGTCTATCGATTTGTCTCCACCTCCACCTCCTCCTCTACCTTCCCCTCTGCCTCCTATACTAGAGTTTGATCCCAAGATCACAAGGGTGCCTTGTTCATATTCAAGGAAGATTGGAGGTTCCTCTCTATCTTCAATAGCTTCTTCTAGACCTTCAAGCATGGCAAGCATTTCTTCTTCAACCGATGATACAAAAACTCTTGTGGGAGTGGCTTTTGGCTTCCTAAATGTGTGTGGAAGATGTTGTACATCTTGGATTAGTCTAACTACTTTCTTGAACTGGCGAGTGATGGGATGGAAAAATTGAAGGTGTTGATATGAAATCTCGTGTTCAATTTTGGGAGTTGAGGAGTAACCAACTACAGAGTCACATGTAGGTGAGAGGGAGTGTAAATTACTTCCTTGACCAGATGGTTGATGAGTGAGTGTGAGGGGAATTTTAGCCACGTACAACTGAAGGCCTCCTTCTAGCGCTCGAAATGTTGACGGTGATGGACTCGCCAACATTTAGGGGATCACCTTGGTATGAAGTCCCAACTAGAACTCACACCGTTTGGTATGGGAGTCCCATCTGATATGATGGCCTAGTTGCCATTGTCTTAAGGATTTGCCTCAATTCTTGCTTGTCAGCACAAGAGAGTCGTCTGCTTTGTCTTTGGGAAGTGATTTTCGCGTGCCTGGTGAGTGTAAGTGTACTCGTGTCAATGGTTCTTTCACTGTAAAAGGGGAATATGGTGAAACTGAGTTCTAGGTTGGATGGGATGTAGTCCCAACTCGGCTAGGAACACACAAAAAAACAGGACATGCACATCTTCTGGAGGAGCAGTCCTCACGGATGCAGCAGTCACAACATACAAGGTAAGATAACACGTACATCACTCAATGGATCAATTCGAACGAGTGCAACAGTTGTTACAACAAGATTCATGTGAAAGGTTTGTCTGATGTTCTATAGAGCAGTCTACATAGGTGAGAAAGTGTTTACAACATATACAACACATTTCCATTAATAGAGTATGCATTACAACAAATGAAACAGTTCAGATGTAGAACACAAGTTAAAGCAACATGAATTACAAGTGTTAAAGATCAGTGTTACAACAGATACAATACATGTGTTGAAACGTGTTGGCTTGTGGAAGGCTTCTGAATTAAGCGAAAGTTCCAAGACAAATTGTTACACCATACATCACTAACCCCGAGTGCGGGGTGTTGGAGCCACTGCTTACTCCTCAAAGAAAAGATTACATATTCTCCTGGCTATGTGGGATGAGCTGAGGTGAAAAGTATTTTGCATGTACAAATGAGGGGGTATTTATAGTCGAGGGTGAAACTGGCCCTTATGGTTGTTTGACTACCCTCATGACTGTTTGACTTCCATGACTTTTCAACTTACATGACTCTTTGTTTAACAAGTGGGTCTCTTGGACTTCCACGTTACATCACATTGATTGAAAACACAACCCATAATAGAGATGTGGGCGACATGACTCAACATGACAATGATGGTACATTCATGTTGTTGTTGAAGTGCATGTCAAGCTTCAATGCTACTGGGTGATGGGTGTCTTCAAGGTGTATCATAACTTCACCTCCGCATGGCGAAGTGTGCGGAGTCTTCGATGGTCCTTGGTTTGCTTGATGAAGCTCAAGAATGTTGTTCCTTGCTTACATGTTGGAAGTCTTGATAGGCTTATCTGTTCATGAAGGTGCATGTTCGTTGCGTTCATCCATTTCACATGCATCGTTCATTCGTCCATTGGTGAATCTGTCCTTCTACATGTGCTCCCTTCATTCATCCCATTTGTCGTCCTCCCATGTTTGTTGGTGTACCTGTACTTGCAGTCACTCATGATGAGACGACATCAAATCCAAAACCTCCTAGTCTACCATAACACATGATCATTTCGGATGTAGGTGACCAAGAGAGGCAGTAAGGTTGTGAAGCGGGATGATGACTCTGAGCACTGCTGATGAAAAATGCACAAGAGTCAATGAGTTATGGAGACAGGTAATCTGAGTCGACAGTGACTGTTTGTGAGGTCTGGCTCAGTTGGGAGGCAAAATTGTGTAAATTTTGGGAGGGACAGTCTGAGCTAGAGGAAAGCAAGGTAGGCAGGATTTGTGCAGTTCCCGAAATGAACGGAAGCAAGGGATGGAAGGCCAAAATTGCACAATTTTCTATAGGAACAGGTCAGGTTGTGAGGAGGGTCAACAGGCAGGGATTGTGCAGTTTTTAGGAGGAACTTCCTGGGAGACTGGTAGCCAAAATTGTATAATTCCTAGAGGGAACTGGCAGTTGGCTATTAGGGTCACTGCTAGCCAAAACTATGCAATTCCCAGAGGGAATTGGTAGTTGGCTGCTCAGTAATTGGCAGTAGAAACTACACAATTCCTTAATGGAACTGGAAGTCTGCTGCTAGGAGTTGCTGGTAAGGAAATTACACTAAGGCCGGGAGGCCGACCTACTAATCATCTCTGCATAATTTCTAAGTTGAGCTGAATGATGGGCAGTGGAAGGCCTACTCATCAGCACTGCGCAATTTCTGAGATGAACATTCGGTTGGCTGTTGGGATGACTGACTGGGAAAACTGTGCAATTTTCTGAGGGAGACAGGGACGGGTAGTTGCTATTTGTCCAGCCTGTCTATGCAATTTCCTCAGTCAGTTGTGCGAGTAAGGTCAATGGCCTCTGCGCAATTTTTTAGGGGAGTCAATCCCAGGGTGACTGTCGAGTCCGACTGTCCGGGTGGCCAACATGAGAGTTGATTGAATTTCTTGCAGGTAGCGTAGCTTGAAAAGACTCGCTTGGTGCTTCTACGCTGTTCTAGTTGAAATTCGGATGAGTCGATGGCAGGATGATGGTTCGGATGTCAGAGGGGAGTCTGGTCATCAGAAATTCAGTAAAAATGACTAAGTGTGTGAATGATTGAAAGATGCATAGGTGATCATACGAAAGCACACTCGCATGACTCGATGACAAAGCGACCCAAACCATCCAGACACACATGTTCAACATGACTAACCGACGATGCAAGTGACAAGTGCGACACTCGTGATTGACCATTCATTGATCGAGATGACGCTTTCGCGATAGGGAATGTGACTCTGTGTGCAAGTGCAACATATGCTTTCATAGCAAACACAACAAGCACATACGAATCGAAGACTTTGAGCATAACCATAACATGGTCGCAAACATGGCTTAGAAACCAACATGCAGAAACTTGAATGAAATGAGAAAGCAAGGCGGATGTAAAGACTCACATGATCTCACGGGGTGAACCTAAGTGTGTGCAGTCATCAAGTGAAACTCTCAAGCGAGGCTCTGAAATTAGTGCAACCCAAAATTTTCAAGGGTGGTTGTAGCCGCTACAACATGGTGATAAGGTATTTCATGAAATTCATGAAGAGAACAAATGGAATGTGAATCATGATTTTAGAGACTCTAAATTTGGGATGAATACCAACCATAGTCCAAATATCGATATGCAGAATTTTGATGGAAAGGATTTGGTAACATGGATACTACAAATCGAGTGGTTCTTTGATCTACATGATGTGCAAAACACACAAAAGGTATGCATTGCATCTTTATATTTAAAACCCAATCAATTTGTATGGTATTTATTGATTTGTTCACATAAAGCACTAGTCACTTGGACAATTTTTACGAAGGAATTGATAGCACATTATGAGGATGTAAATAACAATACTTTCTTTAGCCAAATAATAAATCTCAAACAAAAGGGACCAGTTGGGGAGCACATTGAGGACTTCCAAAGATTTACTATGAAGGTAACAGATATTCCATAGGATCATTTGATTGATGTCTTCTTAGGTAATTTAAAGTATAACATCCAAAATGACGTTTATTGTTGGGAACCTAAGTCATTGGACAATGCATTTAGAGTGGAAAGAAAAGTTGAGAGAAAAATTATGGCAATAAGGAGGTCTACCACTCACAACTATAAATATGGAAGTATTGTCACTCCTAGCTTCCATAACTTACAAGGTTGACACCACAACAACTTGAGGAAAAAAGAGCAAAACGGTTTCGTTACAGTTGTGATAGAAAATACACTAAAGGTCATAAGTGTGGGTAGAAGAAATTATTTAACATAGATTGTGAAAAGGAGGAAGAAAAAAAATAAGAAACATAAAAATAAGAAGATATACACCAGGAACCAACTCTAGGGGCCAAAGAGAAAGAAACAAATCCAACCATATCTTGTAATCCATTGGTTGGAATTATCACTTCTCAAACTCTCAAAATAGAAGGATATATCAAGAAAAAAATGTACTAATGTTGATTTATTCAGGTAGTACTTATAATATTATTCATTCTAAGATAGTTAAGGATTTGAATTTATTTATATATCCAACACCAGAGTGTCAATTAATGGTGGCAAATGGAGGAACTATAAATTGCTCAAAGAATTTCCATAATATCAATCTAACCATGGGGTAATATGTATTGAATAGTCCAATTATTTCCATTCCAAAGGGTGGTGAGGATGTTGTATTAGGATTCCAATGGTTATAATCATTGAGGATGATAGTTTTTAATTTTAAAGAACTTTTCTTGAAATTTTTGTCAGAAGAAAAAGAAATTTAATTAAGGGGTATCACAAGGAAACTTGAGAAGATAATAAGCTCTAATGGCATGACAAATATTTTGAAGAAGTAACAACGAGGGTTAATTGCACAATTATGTTTGCTAGATGTTCACACATCTATGCCATCCATTTCTCTAGATCTCCAAAGAGTTCTTGACAATCATTCCAAGGTATTTGATACCCCCAAAGGTCTCCCAACTATTTGCGATCATGATCTTGCTATTCACTTGATTCCAGAAAGTGTTCCTCCAAACATTAGACCTTACAGATATCTCTATGCATGGAAGATTGAAATTGAACATATGGTTGCAAAAATGCTAGAGGAAGGTATAATTAAACCTAGCCAAGGTTCTTTTTCCTCTTTAGTAGCATTGGTGCACAACAAGGATGGATCATGCCATATGTATAGGGATTATAGAGAGCTAAACAAACTCACTATTAAAGATAAGTTTCCCATTCCTATCACTAATGAGTTTTTGGATGAACTACATGGAGCAATTTACTTCACCAAGATGGATCTTCATCCAGGATATCATAAAATTAGAATGAAAACATAAGACATTCTGAAAACAACATTTAGAGCTCGTGAGGGTCATTATAAATTTTTGGTCATGCCTTTTGGTCTTACTAGAATGCCTTCCACATTTCAAGGTTTGATGAATTCTGATTTCAAACCCTTCCTTATAAAATTTGTATTAGTATTTTTTGATGATATACCAATCTATAGAAAGTCTTGGAAAGACCATGTTCAACATGTTGAAAGGGTACTCAAACTATTGGGGGAGAACCAATTGTTTGCAAAACTCTCCAAATGTTTCTTTGGGGTATAGGAAGTGGAATATTTGGTTCATATTGTATCCCATGATGGTGTTAGGGTAGACCTTAACAAAATTAAATCCATCAAGAAATGGAAAATCCCCACAAACTTAAGGAATCTTCAAGGATTTCTCACATTGACAGGGTATTATCGCAAATTTGTTAAGAATTATAAGAAGATAGCAGCACCTCTAACAACATTACTTAATAAAGATTCATTTTATTGGACTCTAGAAGCAACTAAGGCCTTTGAACATCTTAAAGAGGCAATGTGTCAAGCTCCAGTATTAGCTACACTAAATTTTGCAAAAAGCTTTATTGTGGAATGTGATGCCTCTAGAAATAGGATTGTTGTTATTTTAATGTAAGAAGGAAGACCCATTTCTTTTGAAAGTTGCCCAATCAAGGGAAAGTATTTACAAAAAGTTATTTATGAGAAGGAAATGTTGGCAATCCTGCATGCATTGAAGAAATGGTGCCCTTACCTGATGGGAAGACACTTCAAGGTAAAAATAGATTTTGATAGTCTTAAATACTTATTGGAACAAAAATTATCTTCAGAAGAGTAGCAAAAATAGATCACAAAGATGTTGGTTATGACTTTCAAATCATCTACAAAAAAGTGAAGATAAATGTTATTGCAGATGCACTCTCAAGAAGGGATGAGGACGTGGAAGCATTTCTCTATGCCATTTCTATTATCCAGCTTGATTGGATAACTAAAGAAAGGGATGAATGGAAGAATGACAAAGAGGTGTGGACACTCATTCAAAAGTTGTAGAAATATCTCAGTACTTTTGATACATTTATCTGGAAAAATGATTGATTATGGTAAAAATATAGTTAATATCTGATATCCAGAAATTTGTGGCAGAATGTTTAATTTGCCAACAAAATAAAGTTGAGATAATTAATACCCCTTGTCTATTACAACCTCTATCCATTCTAATTCAGCATTGGGAGAAGGTCTCTATGGATTTTATCACAGGTTTACCCAAGTCCGAAGGAAAGGAAAGAGTGTCATCAGGTGGTAGTTGATAGACTTACTAAGTATGCACACTTTTGTGAACTATCTAACCCTTTCAAAGGCAGTACAATTGCTACTACATTTATGGAAACAATTCAAAAGCTACATGGAAACCCAAATATTATTATAAGTGACAGAGATCCCATTTTCACTGGAAATTTTTGGACATAATTATTTTCTTGTCATGGTACTCAATTAACTCATAACTCATCTTATCATCCTTAATCTGATGGACAAACTGAGATAATGAACAAATGTTTGGAGGTATATATTTGTTTCTTTGTATTTGATAAACAAATACAATGTGTCAAGTGGTTAAATATGGAAGAATGTTTGTAAAACATTTCCTTCCATACCATAGCAAAAATGACCCCATTTATGGCACTGTATGGATATCATCCACATTCTATCACATCGTCTTTAAGAGAAAATTATAAGGTTCAAGGAGTGGAAGATCACATCGAGCATCAACAACAAGTTCTCCAACTCTTAAAAGATAACCTGAATCTAGCGCATAATCGAATGAAACAATAGGCAGATTAGCATCGCAGTGAAAGGAGTTTTGATGTAGGCAATTAGGTATTTTTATGGCTACAATCATACAAACAAATGTCCCTCAACCAAGCTAAGAAGGATAATAAATTATCACCCAAGTATTATGGTCCTTACAAGATGTTGCAAAAGATTGGTACTATGACATACAAATTGGAGTTGTCTGAGTCTTCTTGAGTACACCCAGTTTTCCATGTTTCATGCTTAAATAAGGTTATATGTGACAAGCTCCAAGTTCAAATAATATTTCCATAATTTGATGAGGAGGGAAAAATCATATTGGATCTTGAAGAAGTCATGGAAACAAGAACCTGACAGCTACAAAATTGATTTATTCGGAGTATCTCATTAAGTGGAAGAACCTACCCACTAATATTCCACATGGGAGGATGATAATTTCATACAGAAGCATCCAAAACTACTCAATCATTGAGGACAACACTTTTTTGAAGGAGAGGGGCAGTCAGGTCCCTATAATACTAGTGTAGCTCCCATATTGTTATTATTGTGCCCCATAGAAGCCCACTATTGTTATTGTTGAGTGCTTACATTATTATTGTTATGTATGACCCTTTTATTTTATGACCCTTTGGACTCCTATATATACCATGGAGGTCTTGTCATTTGTATCATCCAATAATTGTTCATTTATGTGATGTAAAGGAGGTTTCCCCCTTAATAAAAGTCCATTTTCAAGTCATTAATCTATCTTTTCTTTTGTTTTGTGATTTAGTTACATAAGAATAGGGTACATGTCGGTTTTAGAGCTTTGTTCTCTAGTTTTGTGAACCCTTGTGGCTCTAGGAGCTTGGTGGCTCCGAGGGCTTGTTGGCTCTAGTATGGCTCGGTGGCCATGGATTTCTAGTGGGCAACTTCGTTTGGAGATAGTCAAAGAGTCCTAGTTTAGGCTTTGGCACCGACTGAGGGGTTATATCGGTTTGGTTGTTTGGCACTTATACATTGGACAATAATGGAGCTCTTATAGCTACAGTTGAGACCATTCTAGCCAACAATAAGTCGTCCTAGAAGGTGGGCACCGCCAAGATATTTGGGCAGGGCTACTTGGGTATTGGTAAGGGGAATGTGAGCTTCTAGTTGGAGATTGAGGTTGTTGGGGTTGGTTCCATGGCCCGGGTTTTGTTGTTCGATCACAATTGTTGCCCATATTTGTTGCCCCAACTCGAGGGTGAATTGTGGCTAAGATTATGAGCCAAATAGTCTACGACTAGGAGGAACGTCGAGATCCCATAACTAGTTGGGAATTTTATTTAGATAATTTATCCTCATGCCATGATATATGTTGTGTGTACTTTTACATGTGTTTTCATGTTCTAATAATAAACCCTAAAATGGGTAATTGTGGTATATATGTGTCATGCCTTATATGGTGGGTTATGTGATTGTTAAGCCTAATTAGAGTTTGGTATAATGATATATATTGTTTCAATTGTGTGTACTTATGTATAACTTTATATAGATGTGTATAAATATACGTACTTATGTTATGTTTAATTATTGTTTTTTTTAAACCCTAGTATCAAGATTTTTTTTTTAAACCTTAGTATCAAGATTCTCGATAATTCGATGTTAATGAACATTTATTTTCATTGTGTTATTTATCTATATTTTATATATAACAAGTACTACATATATAGCATGAAGTGCGAAATTTTATAATAATTATAATTTCAACACATAACATAAATTTTATGACAAATTGATGTATTTACATATGCTTCAGCGATTAATTTAATTATCTTCATTAAAAATAGTTAAGTGATGTTGCCCATCACTATAACCATCTATATCTACAAAATTTAACCTAAACTTGAATAAAAGTTATCTCCAATCTAACCAACCATTACTTATAAGATATAAACATAATTTTTCATTTAAAAAAATTAAAAACATATATGCTACAACATTGGTTGAGCGTCCACATCTAGAGAAGGTTTGATCTAAACTTGATACTTCTTGTCAAAGTTGGTTTGTAATTTAACCAACCATTACTTGTAAGATAGAGACAATAATGTTTATGTGATATTTTTATATTTTAAATGTGTGACATTTTTATATCTTAAATTTGTGCGGTGAGTAAGCGTGATGAAGGTACGTGGGGTTTATTAGTAAATTTATATAAATTTTTATATTTTAAATTTGTGCGGTGAGTAAGCGTGAGGAAGGTACGTGGGATTTATTAGTAAATTTATATTATGGATTTATATTGAAAATTTAGAATTAGTTAAAATATAATTTAATATATTGATGATGATGATGATGATTAACATTCATTGAGACCAAATTTTGGTCTATCGGATCTAAAGAAAACTAATTATTTAGTTTGATTTAAGATTTTATTCTTATGCTTAAAAATTTTGGAGAGAAGCCTCCAAATCTCTCTATAATTTTGACACCGTAAAAGGCTAGGAAGGTCAGTGTTACAACAAAGATTATGAAACTGAGATCTAATGTGGTTGTACCCGGGGTACTCTAAGACGAATTGATTTTCATCCTCATGATCATATTCTCAGAGAGATGGCAGATCCTTTCCATCCATGGTGTCCAACGACCCGTTTGGCTATGGAGTTCATGAGAGTTCATTCTAATCTTGGCTATATTAATTTTCTTCTTTGAGCTAGTTAAAACCGATAGATAATATTATAATGTAATTTAAAAAAAACAATAGCACATATGGATAGTTCAACTATTTAACTTTTTTGAATGGAAATGGGAGGAATAGAGAATTTTATGAAGCAAAGTGATATATTTCTAGTAATTATATTGATTTATAAAAAAAAATTAACAAATAATGAAAATGACTATAAATTCATAATATGAATTTCCTAGGATTTTCTTTTCAAAAACATTATATCAAAATTTATTTGTCCACATGTTTCGAACCATCTAGCATAGCGTGGTTCATCATCATGAAAAATCATATCATGGCATCAGATTAAATAGGGATAATAATGTAGAAAAAAAAATTTAGACGTTAGAATCTAAACATTAGTTTAGACTAAAAATTATTTTTTATTAATAAAAGCATTTAATATAATCGAAAGTAACTCTAAAACATAACTCTAAAATTAAGATTTTTTTAATAAATTATAAATAATTCATATTATTTTAATAAATTAATATTAAGATAAAGAATAAATTAAATAGATAAATAATTTTTTGATCATATTGAATAATATTGAAGGACAAAATTGATACAATAAGTCAAATAACGTGAATACTTAATTGAATAATAGAATAAATAGTTGAATAATTTAATTAAATTGGTGATATTAATTTGGAAAAATAATAAATAGTTTTATTTATTTTCATTATTCACTAGATATGTTTGGACTAAATATATAAATATTGAGTTTTGGAAAAATATCTTTATGACTAAATAAATATTTTATTTCTTTCTTTCTTTGTTTATTTATTAAAGTTTTGAATAAAAATAAATATGCTTAGACTACATAAATATATAATTAAATATTAATATTTAAAACACATAAATAATGAAGTTGTCTTTAGTGTGACTTTTTGGAAGCTTTTATGGTGGGTTTTTCCAGTCTAATTTCTCTAAAATATGACATGAATTTATTGAAATAGAAGCTTGATGGGTAATCGTGTGCAATCAAAGTTCCCTAGGGGTTTTCCAGGGTGCAGAGTAAAAAAAAACTAGTTTAAATAACACAAATCAAGATTTCACCTCAAATTTTTCCACCTAAAAGTCCAAAAAGTCGCAATAAAGACAACTCCTAAATAAATAAATATTGATTTTGATTAAACAAATAAATATTTCATTTAGTTTTGATTAAGCAAATGAATATTTTTTTTTAGTTTTGGCTAAATATTTTATTCACTTTTTGACTAAAAAAGTAAAAAAATATAAAAAAAAATAAAATTTGAAGAAATTGACGACCATGATGATGATGATGATGATGATGATGATGATGATGATGATGATGATGATGATGATGATGATGATGATGATGATGATGATGATGATGACGAGTGAGATGATGATGATATGAGATGATGGATGAGATGAAAGATGATGATAAGCGCTCAGACCAAACATTGGTCTATCGAACCTAAGAAATATAATAATAATATTTATATCTTCTGTATTGTAAAATACTGAAATAAAATATTTATCTATTTATTCCAAATAAAATGTTTGGACTAAATATAAAAGTGAATTTGATAGATATATAATCAACTAAATATAATATATTTTTATTATTCTTGTTTATATTAAAGTTCTGAATAAATAAATAGTGTAGACAACATAAACTATAATTAAATATTAATATCTCAAATACATAAATAAATAAATATTGGTTTTGATTAAATAAATAAATATTTCATTTAGTTTTGATTAAGCGAATGAATATTTTTTTTTAGTTTTGACTAAATATTTTATTCACTTTTTGACTGAAAAGGTAAACCACCACCATCATCATCATCTAAACTTGGCAGGACTATATTTTCATCATGTCCAATATATCACCCAGATCCGACGGTCCAAGAAATTGAACCCATGACTTCATATCAAAAAGTCCCTTAACAAAGCACCCGATCGCTGTCTATCCAAAACCCTGTAGACAAATAACTTTAATGTGATCTTCTCTTAAAAAAACTTATAATCAAAATATAGATTATAAAAACTTAAATTCTATATAATAGAAATTCATGAAAAAGGAATTTGGAGATGAAATGAGCTTTGACTCTTAATGAACATATTAATTTATTATAATTAACATTTAAAAAAATAAATTGGCTACAAAGAAATGTTGAAAAAAATGGTAATTACGATATTTGGTTAAAGTAGGGGTTATTTTATTTATTGAGGATAGCTTGAGTGGGTGAGCCTAATGTTAATGCTACCCACCTAAATTGGATTCTAACTAAGTTGTTTGATGTGATTTGTATAATATTATATTATGCTTCCCACCAAAATTGACTAAGTCGTTTGATGTGATTTGTATAATATTATATCCTAAATTGGATTCTAACTATGTTGTTTTATGTGATTTGTATAATATTATATTATGCTACCCACCTAAATTGGATTCCTAACTAACTAAGTCGTTTGATGTGATTTGTATAATATTATATCCTAAATTGGATTCTAACTATGTTGTTTGATGTGATTTGTATACTATTATATTATGCTACCCACCTAAATTGGATTCCTAACTAAGTCGTTTGATGTGATTTGTATGATATTATACTATTTAGGGAAGTAAAAACGAACCTAAAATATTTGTTTAATTGTGAAGAAATATAAACAATATGTTATATGTTATATTGCGTGAGAGTTGTGTGGAGGTTTTCCTCGTCCATATTCGAAAATCTGCACTAAATCTATAATTAATAATGTTGAGATTACATAATATTATAATTAAATATTAAGTTTGGAAACCTATAAATAAATAATCTGCACTAAATCTATAATTAAATATGTTCAGACTACATAATATTATAATTAAATATTAATTTATATATAGGAAATACTACATTTTTATCTTGTCTAATATATCATCATGATCCAAGTTAAGAATTGAACCAGTGACTTCACATCAAGGGGTGCCTTAACAAAGCATCTCATAGTCATAGACAAATGAATTAGATGTGATCTTTTCCAAACTAAAATCTTGCAATCAAAATGAGGATCGCATAAGCCTAAATTATGATATAATAGAACTTTATAAAAAAGAGATTTTGTGATGAAATGAGCTTTTGATTCTTAATGAACGTATTTCTTTGTTTGTTTGTTTTTGCTAACAAAAATCAAACAATTTATTATAAATAACATTTTAAAAAATAGATTTTAGATGTATATAGAATCAATGATCTACAAAGAAATGTTGAAAAAATTGGTAATTACAATATTTGGTTAAAGTAAGGATTATTTTGTTTATTGAGAATAGCTTGATTGGTTGGGACTAATAATGTTAATGCTATCCACATAGGTTGGGTTTCTAACTAAATTGTTTGATGTGATTTGTATACTATTATATTAATTCAATGTATTATAGTAATATAAGTGCAATATAATTTCTAGTAAACTGAACAATAATATATTTTATTTACCATTTCTCTTTATTTTAAAAATTAAAATTAAAAACATTTTTTTTAAAAATATGTTTAAAAAATTATTTAGGGAATGTATTTCCAAGTTTTATATATTTATATATATTTATTATCTATATATATATATATATATATTATATATATATAATTTGAAAATACTACATCTTCATCATGTCCAATACATTACCACCATCGGGATGAGGAATTGATCCATTGACTTCATATAAGGATTGCCTTAACAAGGCATCATGTTGACAAATGAATTTTGATGTGATCTTTTCCAAAATAAACTTCTTGCAATCAAAATGTGGATCACATAAGCCTAAATTATAATATAATAGAACTTCATAAAGAGAGATTTTGGAATTAAATGAACTTTTGATTTTTAGTGAACATATTTGTTTGTTTGTTTTCTAACCAAATTCAAACAAATTATTACAAATAACATTTTAAAAAATAGATTTTAGATGTATATAGAATCAATGAGCTACAAAGAAATGTTGAAAAAAAATTAGTAATCACCATATTGGGTTAAAGTAAGGATTATTTTGTTCTTGATTGATTGGGACTAAGAATGTTAATGCTACTCATCTAGGTTAACTTCCTTACTCAATTGTTTGATCTGATTTGTATATTATTATATTTCAATGTATTATATGTGATTGGTATATTATTATATTAATTTAACGTATTATAATAATATAAAGTACATATAATTTATAATAAATGAACAATATATTTTTAATTATCATTTTTTTTAATTTTAAAATTAAAATTAAAAAACATTTAATTTAGAAATATATATTAAAAAAAATTCATGAAATAAAATATAAAAATATTTTTTTATTATATTACTTGAAACTTGTGTGAAAAAATTCTTTATCCATAAAAAAATCTCAAACAATATAAATAACTATAAAAATCTCCCCTCAAAAATGTTTGAAATGTTTTACTAAAATTACCTTCGTGACGAAGGATGATAACACCCCGGTAATACCCGATGGTATCGTATTTAAGTCATACTAATAATTTTGACTTTACCAGTACAGTGATGTGTGGTTTGACGGTAGGTCCTCTCGCCCAAGAGACCTAGGTTCACCCTCTGAGTCTGCTCTTGCTAAAATCATAGGATATTAGTATACCCGACTTACAGGTGGTTGGTTATACTCTTAGTGTTATAGTGGCAGCTATGAGGTTTGATCCTGGGTCTCCCCTGGATTAAGCTTGATAATTACCGATTCACCATGTGTTAAAAAAAAAATTGACTTTACCTTGCTTTGAAAAAGTCGATTAAACTTCGAGAAAAGAAAGTTTTAGTAAACAAATATAATACAAGCGAGTAAAAATTTAATACGTAAAGCTTGTCCTTTGATTATTTTCTTAACATAATTCACGAATTTCACTTTTTCCCAAAAAGTTTTGCTTTAAAATAAAATAATTTTATATAAAGAAAAAACAACAAAATTTTTTAAACGTGAGATATAATATGTTTATAATAATGTGTTCTACACTATGCAACAAAACCATGTCAGTTATTGAGAATAGCCACGGCACCTATAAAATTTGTTTATATAGGTTTTGCGTGGGGCGGTGTGATTGTATCTGGTAGGGGTTGCTATAGTAATGGGGTCGTGCCATTGTATTTGGTAGGGGTTGTTACATCAATCATGTAACTTTGGACCACAAAATTGAGTTTGGATTTATGTTTATAAATTTATATAACATATTTCGAAGCAGAGTTATTTATATAATATATAAATATAAATATATCTTAGGGTAGGAATAATATTAAATTTTAGTGTAAAATAATATAAAAAGATGAATGTTTTAAGATTTTGATATTTTTTTTTTAAATAAGATGAAAAATGCAAGATGTATTGGGGATGGATCTACTACCATCATCAACCATCATTAAGATTAATTGAGGGAGAAGGTGTGGTCGTCTTACTCTTAGCTTGATTAACTTTTTGATCTCATGTTTATCTATGTAATGAGAGCTTTCATCTTGCATCCATTGCAAAAAGTTGACAATGTGGGAAGTTTTCAAAGGATTTACAACAATGTCTAAGGCAAGCGACATCATTGTCATCCCAAATGAATTGAGTTTAAGCCTCTCTCTTTATGCTTCCCTCGGCTTGGTAGTAAATTTTCGTTGTTGAATTAAATGGTTCCATTTTCCATAGAGGGCTAGGTTAGGTCTTATTGACCTAGCCTCCCCCAATGAGCCTATCCTTTGGTACTTTGTCATTCCTCTGAATGAAGACCAATAATGTTTGTGTAGGGTGGCAATAAAGCAATATGGGCCATTTCATGTTGCGTGGTGGACCATGCTTGCTATGACCTCCCATTATGTCGACCAGGCTAATGTAGAAGTGTGGATTCAACACTCCTCTGGTGATATTTCTCCAAGCCCACTCATAGAGGTACTTAAGGCACTTGTCTCCATTGCAATTCTTTGCACAATCACTTAGATTACTGATTTATCCTTAAAATTTAATTACCAACACATGGTCTTGTTTGCATGGTTTGTTGTCGGTGGCATTGTTTGTTTGGTTCTCTTTCTGGTAGTTGTATTTTTGTTAACGAATGTGGGATCCCGTTACTTCTGCCATCCCTCGACCCTCTTATTCCTCTGTGTTATAGCCCATCCTTGCGCCTTCCATCTTGTGTAATGCTCCTCTCACGCCCAAAATTGTAATTCTCTCCCCTGCGGCTGCTTCTTCACTCTTCCCCCTCTTTGTTGCTCTAGTGAAGCTCTAATTAGTATCCTTCACATTCTCTTGATTCCCTAGTTCTCTCCTCTCCCCTCCAACATGTCATGTTAGCGGGTTAGGATCCATCAAGGCTCCTCTAGTAGGGTAGAATGGATTTCTCAAGGTCTCCTTCATGCCCACAATGTAGCCAAACATTACCACCCTGAAACCCCTATGGATATCCAACACAAAATTGAGAATGTTGTTGTGAAAATCCATGCGAACAAAAATGAATTTCCACATGCAAAGGTACGGGCCTCAATGCTAGAATGGGTCCCCAATTTGGGGCACACCCATAGACGTGAGTTACAACATCTATGCACCATAGAACTCCTATGGAATATCAAGTCTCTTCTCAGTAAACTGCTCTTTGAACACAATGATTTCTGTAGGAATTTACAGGGTAAGTTCCTCAGACAGAACACCAGAAGGACACCGCTCACAAACAGATCACAGATCAATACACCAGTATTTTGACGTGGTTAAAACCCTCAGAGAGGGAAACAGTCCACGGCCTGGGCCAACGTGGCTACTACAGGCAATTTATTAATAAAAGAATGAAAATTTACATAAGCTTCTCTCATGCACGGTGAACCTACAAATGACCCTCCATGCGCTTTAAATAGAATTCATGGATCAATCGGGTGTCAAGCCACGGATCAAGTGTCGGTAATACCGAGGAGAGAATGAACCGTCGGATCACTACATATCGTGACCGTCGGATTGTAAGTTACAAATGTACAACGGTAAAGAAACACACTTTACCTAACTCTATACCTAACTCTATACTAGACCAAGTTGAACTTAACTATTTCCTATGTGTCGGCATATCTTAACATCCCCCCTTAAGAACAACTTGGGATAGGATTGAAGGATTTACAATATGACACAATAGGAGAAGGAAGGAGGCACTAGAGCCTATCCCCCCTTAGTGACAACTTCCTGAACTCCAAGCATATATCGAAGTTTAGTGAACTTCGCCTCTGTGAGAGCCTTTGTGAAGATGTCTGCAACCTGATCATCTGTTGAACAATATTGAACTTCAAGAACATGGTCATGAATGAGCTTTCTGATGAAGTGCATGTGAAGTTCAATGTGTTTGCTGCGCTGATGCTGAAATGGATCTTTGCAAAGCTGAATGGCACTTTGATTATCACACCAAAGTGTAGTCGGATGCTGCTGCTCAAAGCCCAATTCTGATAGGATCTGAAGAAGCCACAAGGCTTCCTTACTAGCTTCCACGGCACCACGATACTCTGCTTCTGCTGACGAAAGAGAAATGGCAGCCTGTTTCTTACAAGCCCATGTAATAGGTCCTGAACCAAGAGTGAAGACATAACCGCAGTAGACTTCCGATCATCAGGGTCACCAGCCCAATCAGAATCAGTGAAACCAATTAATAGAGGAGCTGCTTTGGCACTGTAATGAATCCCAAACTGTACTGTACCTCGAACATAACGAAGTATTCTTTTAGCTGCTTTCCAATGACTTTCACAGGGGGTTTTGCATAAAACGAGCAGCAAGGCCAACAACAAAGGAAAGGTCAGGACGAGTATGGGTTAAATACAAGAGTTTTCCTACAAGTTGACGGTATAAGTTAGCATCAACTTCAGGAGAAGTACAAGAGACTGAAAGTTTGACTCCAGACTGAAAGGGAGAAGGGGCTGGCTTACATTCTTCCATGTGAAAAATGACGAAGAATATCACAAGCATACTTGGTCTGGGAAAGGGAAATACCCTCCTTGGATTGCAAGACTTGAAGACCGAGAAAATAGT
>APFE031091632.1:37300-62855 GCA_000404065.3 Pinus taeda | reverse complement strand
TCCTTTCACATCCTACAGTGGATTGAACTTGCAAGAAAATTTGAGGTGAACCTTATACCTCTGCCTCTTCTGTTAATTTTTGTACATAAGGAGGTATATACATCTTCAGTTCATATTTCTAGCCATTATCAACACCTAATACATGCTTTTGTATACATAGAATTAAATTTTCATCATGTCTGAACTCAACTATTTTCCTTCCAAGGCTGGCTAAAATGGTTGTTGGGCTGAGGGCCTCCACTGCAAATATTTTTATTAACAATGGCCCTTACAGAGAGTTTATTTTCAAGCATTTTCAAGTGGCTTCTGTGGATGAAGAAAGTGCAGCAGTAGTTCTAGTAAGTTGATCAGTCTATAAAAGAAATTCCCATCTGAAGCCCTGAGTAGGCTATGAGTGAGACTTTTAGCCTCTACATAAGAGTTCATTAGATAATGTGTTCTACAAACCCCTCTCACATACTCAACTGCATGAGTGCCCTATTCAAGAAGCCAGCTATTTCAATAAGCATGTGAATGAAAATCACCTATACAATTTACAAATTACAACAACAACCAACCAACAAAAAAAAAATGTACTCAGCAGACTAAGGCAACAAATTGGTCAAGTAATAATCCTCAAAAGGGCCAATATACTGGGACTGTCCATTCAACTAGGTATTACCACCTATATTTTATCCTAATTTAAGTATATTTCCAATAACAATTCACCAAACCATAGTCAGCCTATGTGATGAAACAATATCACCAAAAGTTCAAACTAACCATGTTACCTATAAAACTGTTGGCTAAACCTATAAACAATCTTAATCATCCACTTCTACCTGCCTTCTTAGTATTAGGCTTTTACCAACAGGTGTGTGATTAAGTTGTTTCTCATATTTTATCAGCTACCAGGTTTGACAGAAAAGAAGTGCAAATTTCCTGCCTCCACTATCTAACAGATCTGCTAATTTCTGAATCATTCAAAACTTGAACAGGGCCAATGTATTGAAATAACACCATGAGAGTCTCATAACTTGTGCCTCCATTTATAAGCTATCTTAACTAAGCCATTTCTTTTGGTAATCCAAATAACAAAAAAACCATTCCATTTCTTGCCTTTAAAACATATATTTTCATCCAACAACTTCTAGTGGCACGCAGAGGCAGATTCATTGAATTTTACCATTCACGCCAATCTTGGTATGCAGAGGCAGATTCATTGAAATCAGATATTTCTTTCAGCGAAATATAGCAGTGTGATGAATACGTTGGCAACGATTAAATGACCCCTGGTCCACTGCAACGAGGAGAACATGATTCAATAACTATTCGAAAGCTCTGCATGTACAAATGTAGTACATTGTTTTCTTCTGCCCAAGCTGCATTTATGGTTGTGATTATCACAATCTTGTTAGGCATTGAAGTTTTTTCTAGATCACTCCCTAAATCAAAGGCAGTTACAAATGAATTCAACTCTAAACTTTGCAAGAGATTGGCTCTTAACTGAACTGTAATAGCCATGGAAATTTATTTATAAGAAGTGCAAATTTCCTGCCTCCACTATCTAACATATCTGTTAATTTCTGAATCATTCAAAACTTGAACAGGGCCAATATATTGAAATAACACCATGAGAGCCTCAAAACTTGTGCCTCCATTTATAAGCTATCTTAACTAAGCCATTTCTTTTGGTAATCCAAATAACAAAAAAAACCATTCCATTTCTTGCCTTTAAAACAGATATTTTCATCCAACAACTTCAAGTGGCACGCAGAGGCAGATTCATTGAATTTTACCATTCATGCCAGTCTTGGTATGCAGAGGCAGATTCATTGAAATTAGATATTTCTTTCAGCAAAATATAGCAGTGTGATGAATATGCTGGCAACGATTAAATGACCCTTGGTCCACTGCAACGAGGAGAACATGATTCAACAACTATTCAAAGGCTCTGCATGTACAAATCTAGTACAATGTTTTCTTCTGCCCAAGCTGCGTTTATGGTTGTGATTATCACAGTCTTGTTAGGCATTGAAGTTTTTTCTAGATCACTCCCTAAATCAAAGGCAATTACAGATGAATTCAACTCTGAACTCTGCAAGAGATTGGATCTTAATTGAACCGTAATAGCCATGGAAATTTATTTATAAAAAGTATGCCATCAACTACACAATTGATATCTACAGAAATAGAAGGCTAGAAAATAAGAATTATAATTTATAAGATCCAATTTACATGGTTGTCAACATGTAGAAACCCCTTTTGTCATCGCTCTATCCAAGTGGGGAATAATAATATGACAGTGGAATCACTATTGTGAATATGCAGAGACATACTACTATGGCATGCTTATAGATCATTGTTGGCTGAATGATTTGTAATTGGCTTTCAAGCTACTGGTTCACCATAAGTTGGATCTAAAAAATATTAGTTGGATCTGAAGAACAAATAAAGCTAGGATAAAAGGTCCAAATTTATGAAATTATTAGTTTCTTCCTTCCCCACCTTTCCATTGTTATTATTATTATAATACTAATACTAATAATATTATTATTACCAGATAGCCTGCAACACAACCTCAAAGTGAATACCCCGGCTTTAGACAGATCTTTGCTAGTACACATCAAATATGCCAATTTAAAATCAAAACACCAAACATATTCCATCTCAATCTCTCTTAGAATTCCAAATAAAGTTCTGACAATAGTTATAAACCAATAAAATTACCTGATCAAACCAAACCGAAAAACCCAATTATCTTATGATTTTTTTGTGCAGAAATGAAGATAAAGCATACAAACATCATCCACTTCTACATGCCTTCTTAGTATTAGGCCTTTACCAACAGATGTGTGATTAAGTTGTTTCTCATCTTTTATCAGCTACCACCTTAAAATTGTTAGCAGTTTGACGAAGTGTATTCAAAACATTAGAATGAAGATGTTTGGACAATACAAATTGTGTCTATTTCCATACAGATCAAACTCTATGAAATTGACACAAGCAGTCACAAAAGAGAGGTGAATGAAGTTTTCTAGTCATTGTTTATAACAAAAACCTAACATAAGATAGTTCCAGATTTTGAGATCCAAAGATACACAAATTCAACATCAAACTAAGCCTCACCAAACAAATATTTCAAATGCAATCCAACATACCATTACATTTCCTCGAAGAGCTATTTAATCCTAATCCACATCCGAAACCATTAACAATTCACAACCAGTGCAACATAAATGTCTGCCAAATCATGGAAATACATGTAAACAAAGAAAACTACTATGCTAGGCATACTAAGCAACCTGGAGTGCTTTGATCTTTGTTCACCTCAAAACTGTTAACAATTTGACGAAGTGTATTCAAAACATTAGAATGAAGATGTTTGGACATTACAAATTGTGTCTATTTCCATACAGATCAAACTCTATGAAATTGACACAAGCAGTCACAAATGCTTTGCTAAATAGAATGCAGTCTCACAAATTAAAAACCAATGTAGTTATAGACCCCAAAATTGGCTCCCCTGAAATAGAGATTTCCACTAAAGATCATTATGAAGGGTTGCAGGCCCAGAGAAAAAACCATCTACAGCACTAATGTGATTTCACTTACTGACAATCCAATATGATTTCACTTACTGACAATCCAAGCCTGATTTAACAATCTTAAGCACTGACCGTTCATCTGTTAGGTTTAGTACGGAACCGCGTGGCCGGGAGCTGAAAATGGACATAGATATATTCGTGATAGGTTTTCTTCATTTAAACATATAAAAATTTTGAATTCTTAGTTTAGGCCCAACTTTCCCTATCTCTAAACATTCAATGTCTGGAGTCTTGTTTCCATATATAAAAATATCCTCTAACTCCATATATAAAAATTTCCTCTGATCGTTGTTGGCGGTCTGAGTGGCATCTGTTTCTTTTCATATGTATTTTTGCACGCTGCGAGGGTCGATGTGGTGTTCTGCTTGTGAGGAAACAGTATCCAGGCTTCAATGTGTTCTGTGGCAAAGGCATCTTGCCGCTGCTATTGAGAAGATTCTCTGGTCCTTGAAAATTTTGAAATATATATAGTGTAGGTTTTTAAGCCTGTTCGTGGACTGATTCTTGGTTGTGCAACTCTTACAGTCTTTATCTAAACGACATCTTTATGTCGATGACAAATCCCTAAAATATTTTTGAAATATTAATGTACCTCTAGAACGCCATTTGTACTCTCTCCATTTCTTAATGCCATTTGACTGTAGGAGATCAAGTATGTCAGACTCTGGAGCGATGCATGTGATTTCTCTTGGCAAGGATAACTGGTAGGCGTGGAAATTGGGGTGTAAGTAGTTGATCCCAACAGATTATATAAAGAAGTTGTAAGTTTCTGCATTTATATAGAGTTAGCATTGGTATAAGTATTGAAAGCAATCTTTTTCTGTGGGCACCAAAATGCTACATGCACGTGGAATGTCTTCGGCCACACCCACCCTATCACGATTTATCGCCTCACCTGTTACGAGAGGGGTGAAGGGATTCACATTTTACACTAACCTTAATTTTCCATTAGTTTAGCACATAGCTCATTCCTATTCAAATTCATGTCCCTCCCTCGGATGAACTTTCCTAAACTAACTCTACATATTCACATTCATTATAGGTTAATGCTCAGTACCGTGTCTGCCTAGCCAAGAAACATGAATAAGTTCGGTATATTATTATTTGTTCTATCTATAGAAATGATCAAAATAGAAGCAACGAGTAGATTCAAAGAGGTGCTAGACTCTTCTTTCCCTGGCAATGGCAATTTTAACTACAAAGATGCCCTCTCAGAGAGCATTATATTCGTCAACGGGCAGCGGTCGGGTGTTCTTCCACCAAATCAAATATTGACATGGAGGAAAGATTCAGCCCTCGCAGATGGATTCAACCAGAATGTATGGATATTTTTTAAAAACATACGAATAGTTGTTTTAGCCTTTCATGTCAACCCTTCAACTGTTTTAGTTTTTCTTCAATGGGTACTAAATAAATCGAATGAATGCAGGTTAATTTGGTTGGACGATATTACCACGCAAGCGATAACGTAAAATTTGGGTTTCCAATGGCTTCTACTACTACCATGTTAGCCTGGAGCGTGTTGGAGTTCGGCAATTTAATGGGCCAGAATATTGAAAATGCCAAAGCTGCGATTTGTTGGGATACGGACTATTTCCTCAAAGCTACCGTCCAACCGAACAAAATCTCTGTGCAGTTATGACCGAATGAAAGCAAATCTTCGTGCAGGTATGACCGAATAAAGCTATAGCCTACCCCACTCAATCCAAGCATTCCGAAGAATATAACAGACAAGAAATGCATGAGTAAATGCTTATTGATTTGTGATTGCCAAGGTGGACGTTCCCAACATTGATCACGATTGTTGGGAGCGACCAGAAGACATGGACACATCTCGTACTATTTACAACATCGACACCCAAAATCCAGGCTCCGATGTCGCTGGAGAAACTGCAGCAGCAATGGCTGCCACGTCCATCGTTTTCTGAACATCCGACTTCTCTTATTCTCAAATTCTTTTCAAACTGCAACTCAGGTAAATTAAAATATGGGCGACTAATAATCATCTAATGATCGCCATTGCCATGAGCGAGATCTTAGGGTGAATGGTGAGGACGAAAATTCATGAATTGTTTCAGTTTTGGATCAACAATCAAACTTTGTTCAATCGTCTAACACCACAAATCCACGGTGAACAATAGGACAGATGACGGTTGGGGCAATTCATTTCAAAGGGAAATGCCTTACAGCGTAATTATTAGTTTACCTGTGGATACCCAAAAAGATCCCATAGATCCATACATTGGTTCGTGATACAAAAAATGGTGAGATTAAACATAGATAAAAAATCAGAGTTAGTTGAGGTGGCAAGCAAGATTGTTAGTGACAGTGCACGTGTTCACTTTAGGATGATGTGTAGTTGTTGAGGGAGAAGAGATATCCATGTTGGTTCTAGTAATAAATTGGCCACATATCAAAGTTGATTGAGGAGGAGAATGCCTTGAATTTTCCAACTTGAAGACTAGTTGCTCGAGTGAATCAACTCATCGCTTTAGATGGAGTAAGATGCTTATAAAAACATCAAGCCTATTACCTAATTACCTTGCATGGTTGTCAATATATTTGTCAGAGAGTCCAAGTCACTGGGTAGGTCCTAAGTTGCCTTATTATGTTGACAAAGGGAACTACAAGTGGCTCATAGTCCCCAAAATCCATGATTAAGTTTGCAACAAGAATGAAGAGATGAGCAAACAAAACAGAATTCACTGCAACCTACACCAAATCAAATATATACCATGTTCAATCACCAAGTTCGTCAACATTCCAGCTTCCTAACACACTAGAGTCCAAGTACAAAACCGAATAGATCACACAAGGATTGTGTGAGAAAAGATAGAGTGAGATAATTTCCTGTCGAGTTGATTTACGAGATATCATCACCAATGGTAGCGAGTTTATGCTCCCAATATTCATTATGTGAGGCGACATACATGGCAGTGGCTCTATACGAAGTGTGGGTGATTTCACACTTCTTAATCCAAGAGGATGTCGTTGGAGAATGGAGTAGGGTAGCTTATTAATTCAGATTCTCTTTAACTTTAACAATTGTTTATGAACTTTAGTTATCTTCTTATGTTTCTTTATTCGATCTTTTCATCAAATAAGTATCAAGAGAAAAACAATAAAGACAATGGACACAAGTATTAAGCTCCAGGCCAGGGAAAAACCCCTCCAAGGGGAAACCCAAAAAATATTTTCTCTTCTTATAGAATCTGCTTCAAATGAGAAACCAAAACCCAAAACACTAGACCAAGTCCTCCTCCAAGTACCAAGTCAACCCTCCAAAGAGACCCTTCCAAGTAGTCAAAAGTCCACACAAGTCAACAAAGAGTCAATCTTCTTCAAATCTAATTCAAATTCAGATTTTTTCCTATAATTTCAAGACTTTGGACCTATAGTAGCTTCAAAAATTTGGCCTCCTACACAAATCTAAAACCTTAATCCTTTCACGCGTGTGACTAGAAAATACCAAAATATCATCTTTTCTCCTTCGCTAGGGTTTTTCTCCTTGACTCTTATCCTTCTCTCTCTTTTAGCTCTCGTTTTTATTGCATATCAAACTTGTTGATTGGTTTCCCAAATGAGGTTGAGCTCCTCTTATTTACGACCTTCTCATGAGGTGGAATTAGCACTCTCTAGGTCGACTTGTGCTTGGAGGCATATAGGACTTTCTAGACTCAAAATTAATATCTTTTACATGTTACAACTTGCCCAGTGGCTTCTTATACAAATGATAAGGATTCTATTGACATGAAAAAACCTAGAAGCATGAAGAACATGTTTGACCTAGATGACCATCAAAATGGAGCATGAAACCCATGCTTAAAATAATATTTTTATTTCTTCTTTTTATTGTAACATAAGATATACATAATGACTTGAGTACATTGACAATTATGAAGACCGAAACGAGTTACATTTTCCAACACTCCCTCTTAGCTAGGGAGGTATTCATAATTGTACTCTTGGTACAAGGTTATCCTCAAACTGAAGAATTTTCATAAGAAGAGTCGGATTGGTAAGTCATCTTTAAGCATAAATATCATGACTAGCATTGTCAACATAGTAAGGCTTTAACTTGATAAGATCTGTCTTGTACAAGAGCAATGTTAGGAGGCTTTGTGTGATATACCACACTACCTATACAAGGTACATAACAAATCCGAATATTTACTAGGTATGTCGTTTTAGGACTATTCTTATCTTGGATTTCCAATCCTCAAAGAATATTGGTTCTCTTCGACCACTCTTGTATTGGATACCTATCCAATCCTCAAAGAGTGTCGGCCCACTTCATATCTTTGATTTTCTATCCTCAAAGAAATCACAAATGCTTATCCAGACCTCCATTCATCAATCTCTCTCCAAGGCCTTCACTTAGACATACGACTGTTAGTCCTATCCTAGTGCCTGACACATGAAGAAGAGTACACATGTGATGTTTAAGATCACTCCCTCTCAACCAGAGACGAGATCCATATTCCCGCTTGTTTTAGGGAATATATCTTTTCTCCTTTACAAATATTAATGAGACTTCATACTCCCTGTAAATCATAGAGGCGATTTTTTTACTTCCTTTCAATTGGGAAGTCATAACCACAAGTTCTCTAGCTTATTTCCAAAAGTGTATCAGCAACTAGTTCTTCAAGGAGATAGTTGCATGGATCCTTCTTTCCTTCATATCTCATCATATTGAGATTCTCTCCTTTGGGATATTATGGAGCCATCTTCTTCCTTCATTCTTGTGACATGATTCAAGCCATCAATCTTGGATATCACTTTCCTCTAGTAATCATCAATAGAGGCAGTATATTGAGCCTTATCAAACTTCAAACTAAGCATAGCTCCCTCTTAAACATGAAAGTGATCTTTGTTGATGTATGAACATGAACATCAGGATATATTCTTAAACTTATACCTTTCATTCCCAAGATTATGATGTAAACATCTTGACTGCATAATTGCTAAAACCATATTCTTTGAATTGAATTCAACACCAATAGTTGAAATTGCCTCAATCGTCTTCATGTATTCCTGTGATATCCTTTCAGGTGGAAAAATAATATGTTAATTAGATAACGAATATCAAAATATTAATACTAGCATTTGCACCGGATGCTGCAAAGGAAACTTCGTAAGTGATTCTTGTTTCATTGTTGATCGATGTTCCAATTCTTTCTTTTGTACACAAAGTTGATATGCATTCACTTCTACCTTCTCTTGAAGATCCTTCAACTATGTCAAATTCATTTTCAGCTCTTCTGTCTTCACCTCTTGCTCTGTCAAACAATTCTTTAGTTTATCACATTCACTAATAAGCTGCATAAACTCATTGTTTTTCTCATCCATCTTGCACTGAAGAAACACAACTCTTATTTCTAGTTCATTCTTACAGCGTTTCAACTCATCCAATTTTGAATCTGAATTTCTCAACATTTCTTTCACTGAGCTAAGATCCTCATCAACTTTTTGTCCTTCCCGAATAGTTGCATCCAAAGACAAGTTTAACATTGCCTTCTTTGCATTACAAATGTCTAAACATTTTTTAATATTCTGAATTTTAGCTTTTATAACGTCATATTCCTCAACCTTATGAAGAATGTCATTCTCTACATTGGAAAGAGTTTCCACTTCTGTAACCCAATTCTTTATTTGAATTTTCCAGCACAACTTTTAATGAGCAAAGCTCATCCTCAAGTGTGCACGTTTTAGATTAAATCTATGCAAGGAAACATTTAATTGTGCATTTTCCTCTTTAGAACTCTCCAAAACCATCTTACATCTTTCAAATTCAGCCTTTATATTGTCACATTCCTTAATCCTTTCAATAAGACTGTTCTTATCCATTAAAACAATTTGTATCTCTGTCTCAAACTCTGAAACTTTACTGCATAGCTCTTGCTTCCTTTGAATATAATTTGTTTCATTATTCATTAGTTTCTCATTGCCACTCCATGTAGTTTGCATCCTTGATAGTAATGCCTCATGTTATGTGTTTGACTAATCCAGTTGGGTCATGAATTCTTACACTTTCTTTTCAGAGTCCTTTGTAACAAATGCAACCTCTACATTAGCTCTCTCTAGTGATTCTCATAAGCTTGATGAGTATTCATCTAATTATTCTTTTCAACACGCAATTGAGATGATTCTTCCTCTGCCTTTTGTTGAAGCTTTTTCTACAAAACTAACAAATGTTTCATATCTTATGTCTTTGACTCTTGTTCTACTAACCTCTGCTCAAGTTCACTTTGATGACTTTGAAGCTCCATCAATTCATTTTTCTGCTCATAATGAGATGTTAATTCAACAACTTTCTCCTCCAATATTAACTTGAGTGATGCAACCGTTTTCTCTTGTGTATCATTGCATCATTCCAACCTATCCACATCTGTATCTGAATTTTTTAGTGTTTCTTTCAATGAGCTAAGCTCATCCTCTAGATTGTCCTTTTCCTGACTAGCCTTTTGTAAAGAAGCCTCTAAATCAGTCCTCTCTATTTTATAGCCATCTAAATTTCTTTTACAACTCTCAAATTCAGACTTTATGACATTAGATTCTTCAACATTTTGAACAAGGTAGTCCTTTTGAACCATGACAACTTGCATATCTCTCTCCAACTCTGAAATTTTATTGCACAACTCTTGGTTCCTTTGAATATAATTTGTTTCATTATTCATCAACTTCTCATTATTATCCCATGCATCTTGTAGCCTTGACAATAATGACTCTTGTCACTTGTTTGACAGATCTAATTAGGTTATAAGTTCTTGCATCTGGCCTTCACAATCCCTTTTAATAAATGCAATATCTACATTGGCACTCTGTATTAATTCTTGCAAACCTGATAAATGTTGTTCTAAATTGTCCTTTTCAGCACCCAACTGAGATTCTTCTTCCTCTGCCTTCTATTGAAGATCTTTTTGCAAAACTATCAATTGTTCCACATCTTGTGTTTTTAATTCTTATTCTAGCAACCTCCACTCAAGTTCACTGGGTCGACTTCGAAGCTCCATCACTGCATTCATTTGCTCATAATGAGTTGATAATTCAGTAAGCTTGTCCTCCAACGTGAACTGGGTGGATGAAATTGTTCTCTCTAGCTCATCCTTACAACATTTCAGCTTATCCACATCAACATTTGAATTTCTCAGTGTTTCTTTCAGTGAGCTAAGGTCCTCCTCTTGTTTGGTTTTTTCTTGACCAACTCTCTGCAAAGAAGCTTCTAAAACATTCCTCTCTATGTTGTAGCCATCTAAAGTTATTTTACAACTCTCAAGTTCAGTCTTTATGATATTATATTCTTCAACCTCTTGAATAATGTAGTTCTTTTCATTCGTGAGAACTTGTATCTCTCTCTCCAGCATCAAAATTTTTAGAGAATGCTCTTCATCTTTTGCAATGTAGTTTGTTTCTCTTTTTAGACAATTTTCAAGCTCATTAGATGTGTTTTGCATCTTTGACAACAACTCCTCTTCATGTTTCTTTGATATATCCAGCTGCATCAAAAGCTCTTGTACCTTTTCATCATACTATTTCTTAATAAGTGCAATCTCTGCATCAACTTTTCTGAGTGATTCTTTCATAAATGATATTTGATCTAACAATTCATTCTTTTGTAGTTGGAGTTGGGAAGCTTTTGCAAATACTTGTGTTGCTAGTTTCTCATTTGCATCAAAAGTAGAAGAAATCTGTAGATAAAGTCGTTCAAGCTCTTTCTAAAGTTGTTCAACTATGCAAGCATTATTCCATCGAGTCTTCTTCCATGCTGCTTCTACCCTGTTGCCCCCTTTCTTCAATTCTGTCTTGGACAAGACCATATCATTCCTATCAGCTGCAAATCTTGCTTCTTGCTCATCAAGCTCTTGTTGGAGCTTTTCTACCTTACTCTCAAGGGTGCTTATACTACATAAAGAAATTACATGCTCATCTTTGAGGGCTTGCAACTGCTCTTGTAGCTATTTCTTTGAAAACTCTAAATATGAGTCACTTTCCTCAAGTTCATGTATCAGGGCTTCATATTCATACTCTAACTACTCCTTTTCTTTTGACAAAGAGTCCCATGGTCTTTTGTAGTCCTCTACTTTTGCAACAAGTTCAAACATCCTTTCCTCTAGCTCAAAAGTGGAGTTAATCTTACTGTCACTTTTGCTAGCTTTATCTGATAGATGAAAAATGGACTTCATCCTTTTCTATATCTTTTTTCAATTGTGCCTTGAGATGAGAAATCCTTTTCAAAATTCAATTGTTCAACTCCTCTAGCTGAAACAATTTGATGTGCACATCTTCATGATCATTCACTATGTTTGTGTTCATCCCAATTGTGGATCCAAAATTGGGGTTTTCTCTGAAGTCCTTGTGGAAAAGAGCACAAGGATACCGATTTGTAGTTTTGGAAAACTTGAAAAACCTTTAATAACAAACCTATTAAATGATGTTTAGCACAGCTCACCGCACCTAAAAATTGCTTTCAAACTTACCCAATAAAACTTCGCAACTCACTACTAATATGAAGAGACATAATGCAAAGAATAAACCTTCATTACACATTCAACAAAAATAATTAGAAGTAATCTTCACCAATGTCTGTCCAATTTCTAAGTTTTCAGGTTTGATCCATACAATCTTGCACTTGTAAAACCAACTATGTGGACGAAAGCAAAAGGATACCTATATTTTAACTTCTATAATGATGTTTGGCACCAAAGCTCATCCATCAAAACCATGTTGGCGTACCATCCGCAAATTCCAATCAAAGTCAAGAAGGAACAAAACCATAAGAAACACCCTAACGTAATTGTAGAAAATCTTGTAGATTCACAAGCTAATGCAATTTGCTAAAGCAAGACACAAGAATCTAATTCTACTCTTTACAGCGGAAGCCCATAAACATCAAGCAAACAAAAATCAATAGAGGAAGAGAATCAAAGGCACATAATACAATAAATATCCGTGGAAAGCCCAAGCTCAAAATCCCACTATCTGTTTTGTATTAGTCTGAAAAATCAAGATGAAACTACAATTCTTGTTCTCTCTAGAACAATCCTAGCACTCAGCAAATTGAATCTCCAACTCATAAGCGAGCTCAAGGCCAAATCTTAGCCTCCTCACAAGCTCTCCAAGCCTCTATTGCAATGCGTAATTTCTATGGAGGATGGCTTGTATTTAAAGGGAAATAAAGCCTCTAAAAATTGCGCAATCCCTCAAGGGCCAGTTCTTAAATGCATGCATTGTCAGTGCAACTTAGAAAAATCTAAAACAAATAGCACATTGTCCCTACACACTAGTCTCAATTGGGTCTTTCTTAGAATTGACATGTATGAGTTTCTGATGAGTAAATATTCAGTTAAATAGTGGATTTCATTAGTGACATCACTGACAGTTAACTCACTATTAGTTCTCTCAATCAGTTTGAGAACTAATTTAACTGAACTAACTCATCAAACTAAGTCTTCTATTTTACAACTCACAATTAAATCATATTGGACACCTACAAAGTAGGGAGAACATACACATGACGACAGAAAGACTTCCAACTAGAATTTCCTAATTTAAGTAAGTTTAATAAACTTAATAAACTAATTTTAAGTTGCTATGAGAATAGAATTCAAATTTAATTCACATTTTAATTCAAGGACAAATTATACTGGAATTTCTTATTACCATTTATCAACACTCCCTCTCAACAAGAAAGGGATTATCAACTACCTCGATCTTGTCTCTGTGAAACTTGAATTGACATCTTAACAATGCCTTTGTCAAGATGTCAAGATCTTGCTCCTCTTTGGGAATGCAATCTAACAACATGATCCACCTCAATACACAATCTCTGAGATGATGATATCGGATATCAATACGCTTGGACCGATCATGAAAGACTAGATTTTCAAAGAGCTTGATACAAATCTGATTATCACAATAAATGATTGTCAGATCCATATGTTGACCAAACAAACCAACCAAGACCTTCATCATCCAAATAGCCTCACATGTTGCCTGACTTGCATCCATGTACTCTGCCTCTACCGAGCTGAGTGCAACCGATCTATGTTTCCTGTTGTACCAAAAAACTGTCGTTGACCCAATACTGAAGATCCCTCATGATGTGCTCTTCCTGTCAAATGGAATCCCTGCCCAATCTGCATCGGTGAAGCCTTGAAGCTTTACTCCCTCTGTCCGTCTGTACCATAACCCAAACTGAATAGTGCCTATGAGGTATCTCAATACATGCTTTGTCGCCTTCCAACACAGCTTGGTAGGCCTAACCATCACTTGACTAAGCTGGTTAACTACATAGCACATATTCAGTCATGTGTTCACCAAGTACATGAGTGAACCCACAAGTTTCCTATAAATAGTAGCTTCCACTACTTCCCTTGAAGTAGCATCATCCTTCTAGTTACTAGCTAGAGGAGTCTCCATGGGTTTACTACTTTCCATGCAGAATCTCCTGAGTATCTCGTTGGCATACTTTCCCTAAGATACAAACAACTCCCATCTCCCTGCCATACCTCCATGCCAAGAAAGTAATGCATGAGCCCCATGTCCTTCATCTCAAACTCTCTTGCAAGGCCCTCCTTACAAGATTTGATGAGCTTCTCATCACCTATCAGTATGAGATCATCTACATAAAGTAAAATCATCAACAACTTACTTTCCACCACTATGTGATACAGGTTCGTATCTGCTTCACTCTTTGTGAAGCTCAACCCAGTGAAGTAGTTATCTATCCTGGTGTACCAAGCACAGGGTGCCTACTTCAGCCTGTACAACGCTCTCTTGAGTCGGCACACATGCGACTCACTGTCCAAGGTTTCAAAACCTTTGGGCTACTCTATGTACATCTCTTCCTCAATCATGTCATTGAAGAAGGCAATCTTCACATCGATTTGATGGATCTTCCAAACCATCTGTGCTAATACTGCCAAAATAGATTTGATTGAAGAGTAACTTGCAACAAGAGAAAAGGTCTCATCATAGTCAGTCCCCTCTACATGTGAAAAGCCACAGGCCATAAATCTGGCCTTATGCTTCTCCACACTACCTTTTGTAGCTTTCTTTACGTTGTAAATCCAACGGGAGCTCACAACTGACTTGTCCTCCGGTATTGGAACCACATCCCAAACACTGTTTCGAACTATGGAGTCATACTCCTCCACCATTACATCAACCCAAACCGACTGCTGCATTGCTTCCTGAAAGGAAGATGTCTCTGTCACAACACATGCACCCATAAGTGCCATGTATCCAATGTACCTCTCTAGTGACCTCCTTTGTCTGCGTTGAAAAGAGGATGCTCCCACATTCTCCCATGCATCGTCCAACAATTTGTCAGCTTCTCTAGTGTGTTTTCTTCCCTCTCTAGAAGACTCTGCCTAAGTGGATGCCTCCACTCTCTGAACCTCTGCATGTGGACGCTCCACATCAATATGAGGTCCCTCAAACTTGGGAGCTAAAATCCCATCATCCGCATGTAGCTCAAGCTCCCTCTCAAGGGATACTCGCATGGCCTTCTCCTCATCGAACCTAATATCCTTGTGAACCACTGTCATCCGACTGGTCGGCATGTACACCTGATAGTTGTGGGTTGTATCAGTGTACCCCACAAAGATCCCCAACTCTGATGTTGGCTCAAGCTTCTTCCGTGCATCTTTGGTCACATGACAATAAACCGATAACCCAAAAATCCTGAAGTGACCAAAATCTGGCCTCTTACTGGAATAAGCCTCCTCTAGTGTCTTCATCTCAAGTATCCGATGTGGGCTCTTGTTCTTCCTCTCGACAACCCTATTCTGTTGAGGGTTATGGGGTGCCGTCAACTCTCCTCTAATCCCTTCCGCTGCACAGAATTTCCTTAAACTCACTAGAGACATAATCACCACCATTATCACTCTGTAGAGCTTTAAACTTCTTTCCAGACTCTTTCTTTACCAATGCTTTGAACTCACAAAACTTTGTGAAAGTTTGATCCTTTTTCTGCATAAAAAATACCCAACATTTACGAGAATAGTCATCAACAAATATAACATAATACCTGTGTTTGGTCATGGATGCTATCAAGAATGGTCCACACACATCTGAATGGAATCTCTCCATAGTAGACTTTGCTCGACTGTCTCTGTCTCCAAACGGAGACTTGGTGCATTTTCCCAAAGTACAACCCTTGCATGTATCAACTTGCTCAAGCGCACCTTTGGGAAGACCGATAGAGATTTTCTACAATATCTTTAAAGCCCCATGATGCAAGTGGCACAATCGCCTATGCCATAACTCGTCGATGTCTCGGCTCAACATCTTTTCCGCTTTTTAACTCAAAGAAACATAATCCTCTACCTTTATCTTATAGAGATTATGAACTCGAACCCTTATCTTCTTTACTTGACCTGTGGCTATGTGTCGAAGGAACACATTTCCTTTCTAAAAGATCACATTATAGCCTCTATCCTCAAGCATGGCAATGGATACCAAGTTCTTCGTCAGTCCGGGTACATGCATAGCATTCTTCAAGGTGAGTGTAACCGCATGTTCCCTCTGAAAAGTAATAGTGCCCACACTAGTAACACTATACTTATTGTCATCACCCATCTCGATATGCATCTTGAGATCTTTCTTCTCCAGTTCATTGACTAACTCTTTGTCACCAGTCGTGTGGAATGAATCTCCACTGTCTAAGTACCAAACACTTCCCATCATTGAAGACATCATGCATGCAATGAGGGAAAATTCCAATTCAAATTGTGAGGCCAAAGCCTCACCCGCTGCTCCTCCCAAGGACTTCTCCTTGGATTTCTTCAATGGACAATTTGTAGCAAAGTGACCCATCTTTTGAAAATGAAAGCATTTAACTTTCATCATGTCCTTCTTATTACCTCCATGACAAGAATCTGATTTGGAATGGGAAATTTTACCTTTCCCCTTCCTCACCTTAATCAATAAGGCACAATTCTCTTAATCATCAGTCTTTGATGAAGAGCGATCCCTCGTGTTCTTCCTGATCTCATCCTGCATCAAATTCGACCATAGTCATTCCCAATCTGGTAGCTTCTCCCAACCATTAACAGAATCATGATAACTATGACAACTCTTTGGGAGTCCAAGAAGAGCAAGGCTCACCATATCCTCCCCGACAATCGTGATTCCAACACTTCCAAGTTCATCCCGACATTGAGTGAACTTTATCAAGTATTTCGGAATCGTCTCACCTTTTTCCATCTAGATTTTACGAAGTTTATCCTTCAGTGCCAACTTCCTTTGATCATTGTTATTCTGGTAAAAGTCCGTTAATGTTTTCAACATAGCATGCGGGGTTTCCTTTCCATGGAGACTCGAGACAATATGATCTTAAACTCCCTCAAGGATTATCCACCTTGCCTTCGCCACACACTTCTTCCACTTGGCCAAGTTTTCTGCATCAGCAGTTGCTAGCTTAAGAATTGCTTGTTCAATAAATTCCTTCAAGCCATTGTCCTCTAGCACAGCCTCCATCTTGTCCCTCCAGGCTATGAAATTTGAATTTCCTTCCAAGGCATACTCAAGCCTCAACTCATGCAATGCCATCTGTCGATCACGAAGTATGTATTGCAAATTCGACTTTCACCTATAATCGAGAAACTAAAAACTTCTAAATGTCCTCTAGTATATTGTTCTTAGCTCCGATACCATGTAGAAAATCTTGTAGATTCACAAGCTAATGCAATTTGCTAAAGAAAGAACAAGAATTTACTTCTAATTTTTATAGTGGAAGCCCATAAACATCAAGCAAACAATAATTAATAGAGGAAGAGAATCAAGGGCACATAACACAATAAATATCTGGGGAAAGCCACAGCTCAAAACCCCATTATCTATTTTGTATTAATCCAGAAAATCAAGATGAAATTACAGTGCTTGTTCTCCCTAGAATAATCCCAACACTCAGCAAATGCAATATCCAACTCATAAGCAAGCTCAAGGTCAAAGCTTAGCCTCTTAAAAAGCTCTCAAAGTCTCTATTCCAATGCGTAATTCCTATGGAGGATATCTTCTATTTAAAGGGAAATAAATCCTCTAAAAATTGTGTAATCCCTCAAGGTTTAGTTCCTGAATGCATGCACTAACAGTGCAACTCAGAAAAATCTAAAACAAATAGCACATTATCCTTGCACTCTAGTCAAACCTGGGTCATTCTTAGAATCGACATGCATGAGTTTCTGATGAGTAAATATTCATAACAATAAATAAAAAAATGGTTCTCCCTTCATGGGTTTTCACTTATATCTGGTGTCCATATGTGTTACTTTTATGTTCTTATTTGATGTCGTTTTTCACATATTACATGTTGTTCATATATTAAATTTTCATTTTAAATGGTTCTATATTGCTCATTGGATAGTTTAAATAAACATTAAAAAGGAAAGAAAAGTTTTCCATGAATGCAATCAGACCAAAATTTTTGTCATTATCAAGTGTTGTTCTTAAAGAAAAGTTGTTAGTAGATCAATAGGCATTTTTGCAGATCATCGTCTCCATATGAAAATCCAGGTTCAATAGGACATGGATCAAATTCAGCTTACTATTTCAGATGTTTCCTGGAAGGACAAATTTATGTAATATAAATTCATTAGGTATTGCACATATGGCATTTGCAAATATGTGGGTTGGATTTCATCAATGAAGTTGATATGAAAAGGTCTTGTAATGTTGGTTAAATGGAGATCATCTAACAATTATATCCATAAAATTTGATGCTTTGGTCTAGAAAGATGATCCAAAGACTTTAGAGTTGCTTCCAAGATCAGTAAATATAGTGGTTGCTGATGTAGGTGAGCCTTCAACAATAAAATTTGTTGTGGAAGGGTACAATAAAGTAATTTATTGTGCTACTATACACTCCACCTTTATTGGACACTTTAATAGAGTGGATCATTTGGTGTTTAGAACTTATCAGAATATTTTCAATACTATAATCATAAATTAGCCCAAATGTGAGTTGGGCAAAGTAGTAAAACCAAACTCTCTATTACGAAATTTAACCACCCTAAAGCATCGAAGGGTTGGGAAAAGCAACTAGGAACATACTTCACTTATCTTGTCTCTTCCAAATATGATGGAGGAATGGATGTGAAGTTTGGGTTTACAAAGACTAGAATATTTTATTCTCGGGATATGTGTTTATCATTTATACTCTATTGGGGGAGAGGGAAAGGGATTTGTAGTAATTTTGTAAGCTGGACCATCTAGAGACACGTATCAAAGCAAATTTTATTTCTCACAATTTACCATGCATGTGGTTTTTGGTAGGTTTACGATACCTTTCCTCAATTTTTTGTCTTGTGAAGCCAAACGATCTTCCACTAGATCCATTTATGGTGCATAACTTAAGAATCTGATTTGCATCAAGAAAAAAAAAATCAATTGTTAGTGTAAAACAAGTAGTGTGGGTCATTAATAGCTTCAAGATTATTTTGGAATGCATAAAGGCTCTACCAGTAAAATGTATCACTAATCTGGTTTGGTATTATTCGGGGCTTATTGATAAGCTATAGGGAAATACTACCTAAAAAATAATTTTAATTGTTAAATCTTAGATCTAGTAATGAACCTAGCAAAGGGGAGAAAGTTATTAAAACTAAGTTGGGGAGAAAACAATAAGAATATTTGGCCTCAGCACTTGTCTTTGATCAAGGAAATAGGATTACATAGGGAATAAGTTGTTTGTGATCATGATCCAAAGACAAGTAACAGTAGCTTTGACATATGCTATGAGTATGTTGCATAGCAGGGGCAAGGACTTTATGAGTTGGTTTCCCATCTACTAGACAAATCCAATAATTATTTGACTCCAGCTCTTTTGTTTTGAAGAAGAACAACATTAGCAAGGTGGTCAAAATATCATTTGAAAATGGGAGGAAAAGCCACTATAGGGATAGCCCATATATCCTCTCTTGTAGACTACAACTTCCAGATTTGAAATTTGTCCAAAATTTGTAGGTGACAATAGCCCATAGTCTTTTTTAAGAGTTGAATATTCATATAACTTATTTTTCTTTACATTTGAACAAGCATTGTCAATTATGTCTGAGAACACTTGGGAGATCTAGAAACATGGAAAAGAAAACATTTGAAGCCTTGAATGCATTTGGAAAGCCATGGTGGAGTAGGTTTGTGATGAGCATTGCATCTATCTTGCATAATTGTTGCCTAGCCTTACGTAATAGTGCATGCTAATTGAGATGCTAGTTATGAGAAATGTGATGCAATGCATTGTAACCCCTCCCTTAGCACATCACAAATCAATTTCATTGACTACTCAACTTCTTTGTATTGAATCCATTGCACTGTGCTACTCACCATGAATTTGTTATGCTCCACTGCACTGTGCTACTCACCATGAATTTGTTATGCTCCATCAAGCTTCAATCCTTAGGTTTGTTAGTGAAAAGGAAAGTAGTGATAGAGCATTAATCGAGGGGAAATTATTGGAAAGATAAGAAATGGCCCAAGGTAAATACCAAGTTGAAGGAAGGGGAAACCAATGGTTCGATCTAATAAAGAAACATAAGAAGATAACTAAAGTTCACAAGCAATTATTAAGGATAAAGAGAATTGGTTTAAATAACTACCCTCCTAGATTCTCCAACAAGCCTCGCCATGAAAAGGTGCCCCCCTTAAGGTAAATTCACCCATTCAAGCTCTATATATACACATGATGTGATAGTTCATTTGTCTCACCCACTCGTTGTCTCCCTTATATAGAAAATGCTCGTGACAACAACTAAAAAAGGACCAAACTTTGGGCTTAGTTTTTGGCACAAATTTCTAGACATTTTTCTCCCAAGTCTGGGTTTCAAAAGGAAAATTTGTTGTCTGTATTATGCAAGTTTATCTCTTTATGATATTATTTGTTTCTACTATTTTCGCCCCATTACAATGGATATTTTCTGTGTATAAGAAGAGAAGAGATGTTTTCTAAGTTTTCCCGTTAGAGGGGTTTTGCCCTGACTTGGAGTCTACTTCTTGTGTCTATTGTCTTTATTGTTTCTTCTCTTGATAATTATTTGATGAAAAAATCTAATAAAGAAACATAAGAAGATAACTAAAGTTCACAAGCAATTATTAAAGATAAGGAGAATTGGTTTAAATAACTACCCTACTAGATTTTCCAACAAGCCCCACCATGAAAAGGTGTGTCCCTTGGGGTAAATGCACCCATTCCTATATATACACATGATGTGACACTTCATTTGTCTCACTCACTCATCGTCTCTCTTATATAGAAAACACTCATGAGAGCAATTAAAAAAAATGACCAAAATTTGGGCTTAGTTTGTGGCACAAATTTCTAGACATTTTATTGTAAACCTTGCTAAATAATAATTTCTCCTAAAAGAAGAGTTGTTTTGTTTTCTCCCAAGTTTGGGTTTCCAAAGGAGAATTTGTTCTCTCTATTATGCAAGACTATCTCTTTATGACCGTATTTGTTTCTATTGTTTTTGCTACATTACTGTTGATATTTTCTGTGTATAATTGCTTCACGATATCAATGGCATTAGAAGAATTAATTAAAAATCATTAGAAGTAATTATCAAATCAAAAAAATTGTTTCTATTACGTTTATTGTAGAAAAATTAACACTTCCCTCCATTGCACTCACTCTAGTAATTAATGATAATATTAAATTATTAAAGGGGAGTGATCCTTTTACTTAAATTTGTAACATTACCATTAATTGTTTCAAGATGTATGAGCAGTTCCAACCTCATTGGATTTCATATGGAGAATTTTTTATCCCTATGAAAATTATACAAACTTGGTAATTTTTCAAGATTTAGAGACTAGCAAGATTAAAATATACCATTAGATTTTATCATGTTGAGGGCATAGAACTCAAAGTTTATCAATAGCGCAAAACCTTCTATGTACTTCATTGTTGGTGGCATTGATTATTAAAGTCCTTTGTCTTGACCCTAGTAAAAATGTACTCTTCACTAAAGCAAAATAATTGATCTTATATATTAAGCTTTTTCTTATCTTATTTTACTGATTAGAGGGTGGTATTGATCATGAGGTCTCCAATATAGGTAAGATTTTGATCATATGAAATTTTTTGTTGGAACGTGATGTTTTTTGGACTTTAGAGGTCATTTAGAGTCTTTGTTGCCATACTTTTTGTTCAGAGATGCAATGCACTTAGTGCCCATTTCATTATATGCGTCCTTGAGATATACACTAGAAGCTTTGCATATTTGTATATAATGGTTCGGGTTCATATGGATGCACCTAAATATACATGTTTTTCACAAAATTTGGAAATTTTAGGCATTTTCAATTGACCATTTTTGGTTTTTCCAATTTTGAATGTTTCTATCCTATTTCACTGCTTAGAGGGTGACAATGATAATGAGGTTCCCAATATAGGAAGGATTTTGATTATTTGTGGCACTTAGAGGCCATTTAGAGTCTCTTTGTGGTTGCATTTTTTGTTCAGAGATGGATTGCACTCATTTTTATTTTGGTTATATGCACCCTTGCTACATACACTAGAAACTTGCATTTGTGTCTAATGGTTTGGGTTCATATGAATGCACCTAAATATATATGTTTCTTAACAAAATTTGGATGTTTTATGTACTTTTAGTAGACCATTTTTTGGTCCAATTTTTTCCCATAAGACTTATTATGAATAACAGAATATATATAACTTCAATAACCACTGAATAATCTCTAATTCTGAATGTGAATCATAGAGTTCCTTTAAAATGTCTAATGCGTCATATGATGTCTTACATGAATGAATGTATTTGCTTACCTCTTCTAACACTGATTGTAATCATAACATAGGTTATTTAACACCTTTTGGTCCAGTTTTTTCCATAGGACTTATTATGATAACAAAATATATATATAACTTCAATAACAACTGAATAATTTCTAATTCTAAATGTGAATCATAATTTTTTTTTAAATCTCTAATGCATCATATGATGTCTTACAAGAATGAATGTATTTGCTAGTCATCCTGCCCATTATGTTATGGTGCGTTTGAAAGTGGAGGAATCTCAAGATCTTTGAAGACTCAAGCTCCCATTCAAGTCTGTCCTGCTCAACATCTCGGCTCTCCATGATATGATCCCTAGAAGGCTGTCGAAATAAGTTCTAAGAGCTCGCATGGTTCGGGTTTCTATCTTTTGTTTTTGTCTATGTTATGCCCTTTTCTATCTGGGCTATCAGACTTCCTATCAGCACGCAACTGCGTCCACTCATTCATATCAAACAACAGGGACATTCCATCCATATTTTTTATGGCATTATTGAAATCCATAGAGCAAGGGATAATTCAATAATTATGGCTGGTACTGAAGAATGTACAATGTTGAAATTAAATAGTACACCATATACTACACAATCTGCTATAAATTCAGTTGTATTAGTGCAACAAAATAATATTTTTAGTTCTAGTTTATTATGTCATGTACAATTTGGTCACATCAACTATAGCAACATTAGAATTATGAAAAAGCAAAACATTAAAGGTCTCCCCACTATTCCAAGAAAGCTAACACCATGTGATGCTTGCATTTTGGGAAAACATTGTAAACAACCACTTCATAATTATGTTTCTAGATCTTCAAGAAAATCAAGTTTCATACATTCATATTTATGTGGACATATGCATGTACCAACTTCCAATGGAAATAAATTTATACTCATCTTTATTGATGACTATTCAAGGATGTATTAGGTTTATCTTTTGAAAGAAAAATCACAAATTTTTGATATGTTAAAACTTTTCATGCTATGGTTAATGAAATCCAATAAAATATTGGTACATTACGAACAGATAATGGAGGTGAACATACTTGTAAAGCTTTTGAGCATTATTGAAGAGATAATGGCGTCAAACAACAAACTACTATTCCATATAATCCACAACAAAATGGTGTCGCAAAAAAGATGGGTAGGACTTTGCTTAACATGGTTAGATAAATGATGTTTTTCAAAAATCTCAAGTTAATGTTTTGAGGAGAAGCATTACCCTATGCAGCATACATTAAAAATAGTTTTCCTTCTATCATCAATAACAAATCACCATATGAACTTTGGTCCAATAAGTTACCAGTGGTTAAGTGTTTTAAAGTTTTTGGATCTACTTGTTATGCACTTATTCCTAAGCACTTTTGTTGTCAAATGCAAAGAAAATAAGGTATGCAAATTGGTAAAGGCATCTCATGCTTGGTATGAAAAATTAACTAAACACCTCCTTAAATTGAATTACAAAATTTTGACTTAGAAGATTCAACTTAATTTGTCAAGAAGATTGGAAAATCTGTTGTATATTTAATTGTCTATGTTGATGATTTTTTCTAATTACAAGAAACAATGGTAATTGTATAGTGTTTGTTAAAAGGGAGCTACAGAAAAGTTTTGACATAACAAATTTGGGTTTGTTACAAGTTGATGAGAAACCCAAGCATATTTTTATTTCTCAAGAGAAGTATGTTGGACAGCTATTAAATAGATTGTAAACATGTTTCTACTCCTACGGAGCAAAATTTGAAACTTACTTCCACTAAAGAAAATGCATTTGATGATCTAACAAAGTACAAGCAACTTGTTGGAAGTAAGTTTAGAACCTTTTTATACCAATGCATATGCCAATTTTGTTGTTCCTGCTGCACATTGGACAGGGACTTCTAAACAGAGCAATGTTTCCTCATTTTTAGGGGAACATATATGAGTATTTTTTATATTTTCGTAATGTCTTAGAAAAATTTCTCCAATTTCTATATGATATTCTAATATTCTTTTGGGTATTAGAATTAATTAACAAAAGAATATTAGAATATCATATAGAAATTGGAGAAATTTTTCTTTGACATTACGAAAATATAAAAATACTCATATATGTTCCCCTAAAAATGAGGAAACATTGGTGCTCTGTTTGGATGTCCCTGCCGAATGTGCAGCAGGAACAACAAAATTGAAACATGCATTGATATAAAAAAGTCACATAAGCCTACAGAAGACTTGGCTTCTCAGGAAATGTGCAACCAGATCGTTGTATGATAACATTTGCCGCATAATTTCCACCTTTGACACATTCCTCAATAGATTTACCTAGCACCAATTGAGCTAAAAAGCCTCCTACAAATGCATCTCCTGCCAAAACAACAAAGAAAGGGAGGAGAATTCAGTATTTTCTTGTCTACACATGTTTTGTAAACATTTAAGCATTAGACAAAAGAAAATATCCAAACCTGCTCCATTTGTATCAACAATATTTTCCTTCGGAATCAAAATCACTGGAAACAACGTAACCTGAAATGATAACAAATATGATGATCTCAGCATTTAAAAAAAAAAAGGACATTCAGATAACGAGAACCATTTGTGAAGAGAAAAACACTTGACACAAAATTTGTCTACTCGATAATTCTCATTAAAAGTGCCATGAAACTAAACATTAACAAATTAACAGCTAATACGCTCATGACAGACCAGCGGAGATATGTGGCAATTTAATTTTTAAACACCAGAAAGTCCCTTGGCAAATTACATGTGCATAGCTTCCTCCCTACCACGACTTGTGCCTCTCCTAATAAAAATCAATTATAACAAAATATAATACAAGAAGCGAAACAAGAGATTGGTATAAATTATTGTAAGAAATAAATTCCTTACAATGATAAGAAAGAGTAGTGAGATATAAGATATACATGAAGCCAAATAGTAAGATATAAATTCCTTACAATGAGAAAACCAAAAAAAAAGTGCACATCATTGGCACAATGGAACAACAGAGAGAAGAAAGAGCAGAAGACAGTTCTATGATTTACCAATGGGCAATGACAATTTTTATCACTCCTAATAAAAAACAGTACACTCAAATAAAATACATGAAACAAAACAGAAGCGACTGGTACACAAGAATAATAGAGTACAATTTTAATCTTGGTAAGATATAACTTACTTCCAATTATAAGAAAGAGTAC
>APFE031091632.1:0-18840 GCA_000404065.3 Pinus taeda | reverse complement strand
GGCATTGCTCCACTATGAAAATTATTGATCTTAGTGAAACCGCATATTTATGATACAAAGAAAGTGTAGATACAATATGATCTTTGGATGATAAGCCTTCACCTAAAGGCTAAAGTGTCGACACATCCTTAGCCTAAGATATCTCTAAATAGAATGGACACAATAAGCTTTAGAACATGAAATTCACTAAACTCGTACTTTGAAACCAATTTCAAAGTATTCTCAGTTATTAACTTGCATATCTACAAGCATACAATGCAATAGGGTAAGTATAAACAGGGCAGGCCACAACAGAAAAGGTCTGAAGCTGATGCATCTTCTCCTGGTTACAGAGCTTCTCTTCACTTTGTTCGTTGTATGATAAGTACATCTAGAAAAGCTAGCAAATTGATCAACTGGAAATCCAACTTACCATTACATTTCCTCGAAGAGCTATTTAATCCTAATCCACATCCGAAACCATTAACAACTCACAACCAGTGCAACATAAATGTCTACCAAATCATGGAAATACATGTAAACAAAGAAAACTACTATGCTAGGCATACTAAGAAACCTGGAGTGCTTTGATTTTTGTTCACCTTAAAACTATTTGACAATTTAGATGAATATATTACTGTAAGTGCTAGTATGTGGTTGGGCACATCATCATTTAGAAAGACGAAACAAATGACACAGCAAAAAGAGCCAGCATCTATCTTAGTTCCCAAGGTTGAAGTTCAACAAATTAGATGTGTAGCTAGCTCATTGAAATAGGATTTAAGTTTGGAACTCATAAGTTTAAGCCAAGTTCCCCAATTTGAAATAAGCAGCCACCTTCAACATGCACATAAATTCTATGGTGGGCTGGGCAAAATTACAAGAAAAATATGTATATATTAAGAATAATTGATGATATAGCCATGGTTTGTTCTCAATGGTGATAGTCAGCAACATTTCATTGTATTATTCCCATACAAGGGGAGGCCACACTTGATGCCGAGTTAATACAAAATTTGCTGGTATAATCACCTTACTTACAATGGCAATAACCACTATTACACTAGTAGCACATCAAATCATATCTAAACAGCACTACACAAGAAGTTTATTATATCAAAGTAAATGTAACCCGCATGTCTAATTCAACTCCATTACCAGTAGTTCATTCTATCAATTTGTGATGCTTATATGACATCTATTGTCTAAAATGGCACAAGCATAAAAGTTCAATGCAGTACTACAAGCCTCCTGGTCTGGTTGAACTCATTCTATCAATTTGTGATTCTTATATAACATATAGTCTTTAAGGAAGCAAAGAAGAAAACTTTAGTACAGTCCCGTAAGCCTCCTGCTTTAGTTGACATTCCATTCATTTACATTCCAAGGAAAATTGTAAAGTTATAACTAAAATTGTAAGTTGGTTTGTATGGCCTAAGACCCGACATATCAAATCAGCAAAGGTAATTACTAAAATTCAGGTTATAAAGTCCCAAAGCTGTTGGCATTGCTCCACTATGAAAATTATTGATCTTAGTGAAACCGCATATTTATGATACAAAGAAAGTGTAGATACAATATGATCTTTGGATGATAAGCCTTCACCTAAAGGCTAAAGTGTCGACACATCCTTAGCTTAAGATATCTCTAAATAGAATGGACACAATAATCTTTAGAACATGAAATTCACTAAACTCATACTTTGAAACCAATTTCAAAGTATTCTCAGTTATTAACTTGCATATCTACAAGCATACAATGCAACAGGGTAATTATAAACAGGGCAGGCCACAACAAAAAAGGTCTGAAGCTGATGCAACTTCTCCTGGTTGCAGAGCCTCTCTTCACTTTGTCTGCTGTATGATAAGTACATCTAGAAAAGCTAGCAAATTGATCAACTGGAAATCCAGCATACCAGTACATTTCCTTGAAGAGCCATTTAATCCTAATCCACATCCGAAACAATTAACAACTCACAACTAGTGCAACATAAATGTCTGCTAAATCATGGAAATACATGTAAACAAAGAAAACTACTCTGCTAACCATAGTCAACCTATGTGATAAAACAATATCACCAAAAGTTCAAACTAAGCATGTTACCAATAAAACTGTTGGCTAAGCCTATAAACAATCTTAATCATCCACTTCTACCTGCCTTCTTAGTATTAGGCCTTTACCAATAAGTTTGTGATTAAGTCGTTTCTCATCTTTTATCAGCTAGCAGGTTTGACAGAAAAGAAGTGCAAATTTCCTGCCTCCACTATCTAACAGATCTGCTAATTTCTGAATCATTCAAAATGAAAAGGGCCAATATATTGAAATAACACCATGAGAGCCTCAGAACTTGTGCCTCCATTTATAAGCTATCTTAACTAACCAATTTCTTTTGGTAATCCAAATAACAAAAAAAGCATTCCATTTATTTCCTTTAAAACATAAATTTTCATCCAACAACTTCTAGTGGCATGCAGAGGCAGATTCATTGACTTTTACCATTCACGCCAGTCTTGGTATGCAGAGGCAGATTCATTGAAATCAGATATTTCTTTCAGCAAAATATAGCAGTGTGATGAATATGTTGGCAACGATTAAATGACCCCTGGTCCACTGCAACGAGGAGAACATGATTTAATAACTATTCGAAGGCTCTGCATGTACAAATCTAGTACACTATTTTCTTCTACCCAAGCTGCGTTTATGGTTGTGATTATCATAGTCTTGTTAGGCATTGAAGTTTTTTCTAGATCACTCCCTAAATCAAAGGCAGTTACAGATGACTTCAACTCTGAACTCTGCAAGAGATTGCCTCGTAATTGAACCGTAATAGCCATGGAAATTTATTTATAAAAAGTATGTAGAAACCCCTTGTGTCATCGCTCTATCCAAGTAGGGAATAATAATATGACAGTGGAATCACTATTGTGAATATGCAGAGACATACTACTCTGGCATGTTTATAGATCATTATTGGCTGAATGACTTGCAATTGGCTTTCAAGCTGCTGGTTCACCATAAGTTGGATCTACAAAATATTAGTTGGATCTGAAGAACAAATAAAGCTAGGATAAAAGGCCCAAATTTATGAAATTATTAGTTTCTTCCTTCCCCACCTTTCCATTGTTATTATTATTATTATAATACTAATAATAATATTATTATTATTACCAGATAGCCTGCAACAAAACCTCAAAGTGAATACCCCTGCTTTAGACAGATCTTTGCTAGTACACATCAAATATGCCAATTTAAAATCAAAACACCAAACATAGTCCATCTCGATCTCTCTTAGAATTCCAAATAAAGTTCTGACAATAGTTATAAACCAATAAAACTACCTGATCAAACCAAACCGAAAGACCCAATTATCTTATGATTTTTTTGTGCAGAAATGAAGATAAAGCATACAAACATCATCCACTTCTACCTGCCTTATTAGTATCAGGCCTTTACCAACAGATGTGTGATTAAGTTGTTTCTCATCTTTTATCAGCTACCACCTTAACACTGTTAGCAGTTTGACGAAGTGTATTCAAAACATTAGAATGAAGATGTTTGGACAATACAAATTGTGTCTATTTCCATACAGATCAAACTCTATGAAATTGACACAAGCAGTCATAAAAAAGAGGTGAATGAAGTTTTCTAGTCATTGTTTATAACAAAAACCTAACATAAGATAGTTCTAGATTTTGAGATCCAAAGATACACAAATTCAACATCAAACTAAGCCTCACCAAACAAATATTTCAAATGCAATCCATCATACCATTACATTTCCTCGAAGAGCTATTTAATCCTAATCCACATCCGTAACCATTAACAATTCACAACCAGTGCAACATAAATGTCTGCCACATCATGGAAATACATGTAAACAAAGAAAACTACTATGCTAGGCATACTAAGCAACCTGGAGTGCTTTGATCTTTGTTCACCTCAAAACTGTTAACAGTTTGACGAAGTGTATTCAAAACATTAGAATGAAGATGTTTGGACATTACAAATTGTGTCTATTTCCATACAGATCAAACTCTATGAAATTGGCACAAGCAATCACAAATGCTTTGCTAAATAGAATGCAGTCTCACAAATTAAAAACCAATGTAGCTATAGACCCCAAAATTGGCTCCCCTGAAATAGAGATTTCCACTAAAGATCATTATGAAGGGCTGCAGGCCCAGAGAAAAAACCATCTACAGCACTAATATGATTTCACTTACTGACAATCCAAGCCTGATTTAACAATCTTAAGCACTGACCGTTCATCTGTTAGGTTTAGTATGGAACCGCGTGGCCGGAAGCTGAAAATGGACAGAGATATATTCACGATAGTTTTTCTTCATTTAAACGTATAAATTTTTTGAATTCTTAGTTTAGGCCCAACTTTCCCCATCTCTAAACATTCAATGGCTGGAGTCTTGTTTCCATATATAAAAATATCCTCTGACTCCATATATAAAAATTTCCTCTGATCGTTGTTGGCGGTCTGAGTGGCATCTGTTTCTTTTCATATGTATTTTTGCGCGCTGCCAGGGTCGATGTGGTGTTCTGCTTGCGAGGAAACAATATCGAGGCTTCAATGTGTTCAGTGGCAAAGGCATCTTGCCACTACTATTGAGCAGATTCTCTGGTCCTTGAAAATTTTGAAATATATATAGTGTAGGTTTTTAAGCCTGTTCGTGGACTGATTCTTGGCTGTACAACTCTTACAGTCTTTATCTAAACGACATCTTTATGTCGATGACAAATCCCTAAAATATTTTTGAAATATTAATGTACCTCTAGAACGCCATTTGTACTCTCTCCTTTTCTTAATGCCATTTGACTGTAGGAGATCAAGTATGTCAGACTCTGGAGCGATGCATGTGATTTCTCTTGGCAAGGATAACTGGCAGGCGTTGAAATTGGGGTGTAAGTAGTTGATCCCAACAGATTAGATAAAGAAGTTGTAAGCTTATGCATTTATATAGAGTTAGCATTGGTATAAGTATTGAAAGCAATCTTTTTCTGTGGGCACCAAAATGCTACATGCATGTGGAATGTCTTCGACCACACCCACCCTGTCACGATTTATCGCCTCACCTGTTACGAGAGGGGTGAAGGGATTCACATTTTACACTAACCTCAATTTTCCATTAGTTTAGCACATAGCTCATTCCTATTCAAATTCATGTCCCTCCCTCGGATTAACTTTCCTGAACTGACTCTACATATTCACATTCATTATAGGTTAGTGCTCAGTACCGTGTCTGCCCAGCCAAGAAAGATGAATAAGTTCGGTATATTATTATTTGTTATATCTATAGAAATGATCAAAATAGAAGCAACGAGTAGATTCAAAGAGGTGCTAGACTCTTCTTTCCCTGGCAATGGCAATTTTGACTACAAAGATACCCTCTGAAATAGCATTATGTTCTTCGAGGGGCAGCGGTCGGGTGTTCTTCCACCAAATCAAAGATTGACATGGAGGAAAGATGCAGCCCTCACAGACGGATTCAACCAGAATGTATGGATATTTTTTAAAAACATACGAATAACTGTTTTAGCCTTTCATCTCAACCCTTCAACTGTTTTAGTTTTCTTCAATGGGTACTAAATAAATCGAATGAATGCAGGTTGATTTGGTTGGACGATATTACCACGAAAGCGATAACGTAAAATTTGGGTTTCCAATGGCTTCTACTACTACCATGTTAGCCTGGAGCGTGTTGGAGTTCTACAATTTAATGGGTCAGAAGATTGAAAATGCCAAAGCTGCGATTCGTTGGGCTACGAACTATTTCCTCAAAGCTACCGTCCAACCGAACAAAATCTTCGTGCAAGTATGACCGAATGAAAGCAAATCTTCGTGCAGGTATAACCGAATGAAATCTATGTCCTACCCCACTCAATCCAAGCATTCCGAAGAATATAACAGACAAGAAATGCATGAGTAAATGCTAATTAATTTGTGATTGCCAAGGTGGGTGTTCCCAACACTGATCACGATTGTTGGGAGCGACCAGAAGACATGGACACATCTCGTACTATTTACAGCATCGACACCAAAACTGCAGCAGCAATGGCTACCACGTCCATCATTTTCTGAACATCCGACTTCTCTTATTCTCAAAGTCTTTTCAAAATGCAACTCAGGTAAATTAAAATATGGGTGACTAATAAGCATCTAATGACCGCCATTGCCATGAGCGAGATCTTAGGGTGAACGGTGAGGACGAAAATTCATGAACCGTTTCAGTTTCATGAACCGTTTCAGTTTGGATCAATGATCAAACTTTGTTCAATCGTCTAACACCACAAATCCACAGTGAACAATAGGACACGACGACGGCTGGGGCAATTCATTTCAGGGAAACGCCTTACAGCGTAATTATTAGTTTACCTGTGGATACCCAAAAAGATCCCATAGATCCATACATTGGTTCGTGATACAAAAAGAGGTGAGATTAAACATAGATAAAAAATCAGAGTTAGTTGAGGTGGCAAGCAAGATTGTTAGTGACAGTGCACATGTTCACTTTAGGATGACGTGTAGTTGTTGAGGGAGAAGAGATATCCATGTTGGTTCTAGTAATAAATTGGCCACATATCAAAGTTGATTGAGGAGGAGAATGCCTTGAATTTTCCAACTTGAAGACTAGTTTCTCGAGTGAATCAAATCATCGCTTTAGATGGAGTAAAATGCTTATAAAAACATCAAGCCTATTACCTAAATTACCTTGCATGGTTATAAATATATTTGTCAAAGAGTCCAAGTCGCTGGGTAGGTCCTAAGTTGCCTTATTATGTTGACAAAGGGAACTACAAGTGGCTCACAGTCCCCAAAATCCATGATTAAGTTTGCAACAGGAATGAAGAGATGAGCAAGTTCACTGGGCCGACTTTGAAGCTCCATCACTGCATTGATTTGCTCATAATGAGTTGATAATTCAGTAAGTTTGTCCTCCAACGTGAACTGGATGGATGAAATTGTTCTCTCTAGCTCATCCTTACAACATTTCAGCTATCCACATCATCATTTGAATTTCTCAGTGTTTCTTTCAGTGAGCTAAGGTCCTCCTCTTGTTTGGTTTTTTCTTGACCAACTCTCTGCAAAGAAGCTTCTAAAACATTCCTCTCTATGTTGTAGCCATCTAATGTTATTTTACAACTCTCAAGTTCAGTCTTTATGATATTATATTCTTCAACCTCTTGAATAATGTAGTTCTTTTCATTTGTGAGAACTTGTATCTCTCTCCAGCATCAATTTTTTTAGAGAATGCTCTTCATCTCTTACAATGTAGCTTGTTTCTCTTTTTAGACAATTTTCAAGCTCATTAGATGTGTTTTACATCTTTGACAACAACTCCTCTTCATGTTTCTTTGATATATCCAACTGCATCAAAAGCTCTTGTACCTTTTCATCATATTGTTTCTTAATAAGTGCAATCTCTGCATCAGCTTTTCTGAGTGATTCTTGCATAAATGATATTTGATCTAACAATTCATTCTTTTGTAGCTGGAGTTGGGAAGCTTCTAAAAATGCTTGTGTTGCTAGTTTCTCATTTGCATCAAAAGTAGAAGAAATCTGTAGAGAAAGTCGTTCAAGCTCTTTCTAAAGTTGTTCAACTATGCAAGCATTATTCCATCGAGTCTTCTTCCATGCTGCTTCTACCCTGTTGGCCCCTTTCTTCAATTCTGTCTTGGACAGGACCATATCATTCCTATCAGCTGCAAATCTTGCTTCTTGCTCATCAAGCTCTTGTTGGAGCTTTTCTACCTTACTCTCAAGGGTGCTTATACTACATAAAGAAATTACATGCTCATCTTTGAGGGCTTGCAGCTGCTCTTGTAGCTATTTCTTTGAAAACTCTAAATAAGAGTCCCATGCTCTTTTGTAGTCCTCTACTCAAAAGTGGAGTTAATCTTACTGTCACTTTTGTTAGCTTTATCTGATAGATGAAAAATGGACTTCATCCTTTTCTATATCTTTTTTCAATTGTGCCTTGAGATGAGAAATCCTTTTCAAAAGTCGATTGTTCAACTCCTCTAGCTGAAACAATTTGATGTGCACATCTTCATGATCATTCACTATGTTTGTGTTCATCCCAATTGTGGATCCAAAATTGGGGTTTTCTCTGAAATCCTTGTGGAAAAGAGCACAAGGATACCGATCTGTAGTTTTGGAAAACTTGAAAAACCTTTAACAACAAACCTATTAAATGATGTTTAGCACCGAAGCTCACCGCACCTAAAAATTTCTTTCAAACTTACCCAATAAAACTTCGCAACTCACTACTAATATGAAGAGACATAATGCAAAGCATAAACCTTCATTACACATTCAACAAAAATAATTAGAAGTAATCTTCACCAATGTCCCTCCAATTTCTAAGTTTTCAGGTTTGATCCATACAATCTTGCACTTGTAAAACCAACTATGTGGACGAAAGCAAAAGGATACCTATATTTTAACTTCTATAATGATGTTTGGCACCAAAGCTCATCCTTCAAAACCATGTTAGCCTACCATCTGCAAATTCCAATCAAAGTCAAGAAGGAACAAAACCATAAGAAACACCCTAACGTAATTGAAGAAAATCTTGTAGATTCACAAGCTAATGCAATTTGCTAAAGCAAGACACAAGATTTAATTCCACTCTTTACAGCGGAAGCCCATAAACGTCAAGCAAAAAAAATCAATAGAGGAAGAGAATCAAAGGCACATAACACAATAAATATCCGCGGAAAGCCCAAGCTCAAAATCCCACTATCTGTTTTGTATTAGTCTGGAAAATCAAGATGAAACTACAATGCTTGTTCTCTCTAGAACAATTCTAGCACTCAACAAATTGAATCTCCAACTCATAAGCAAGCTCAAGGCCAAATCTTAGCCTCTTCACAAGCTCTCCAAGTCTCTATTCCAATGCGTAATTCCTATGGAGGATGGCTTGTATTTAAATGAAATAAAGCCTCTAAAAATTGCGCAATCCCTCAAGGGTCAGTTCCTAAATGCATGCATTGTCAGTGCAACTTAGAAAAATCTAAAACAAATAGCACATTGTCCCTGCACTCTAGTCTCAACTAGGTCTTTCTCAGAATCGACATGTATGAGTTTCTGATGAGTAAATATTCAGTTAACTAGTGGATTTCATTAGTGACATCACTGACAGTTAACTCACTATTAGTTCTCTCAATCAGTTTGAGAACTAATTTAACTGAACTAACTCATCAAACTAAGTCTTCTATTTTACAACTCACAATTAAATCATACTGGACACCTACAAAGTAGGGAGAACATACACATGACGATAGAAAGACTTCCAACTAGAATTTCCTAATTTAAGTAAGTTTAATAAACTTAATTAACCAATTTTAAGTTGCTATGAGAATAGAATTCAAATTTAATTCACATTTTAATTCAAGGACAAATTATACTAGAATTTCTTGTTGCCATTTCTCAACACTCCCTCTCAACAAGAAAGGGATTATCAACTACCTCGATCTTGTCTCTGTGAAACTTGAATTGACATCTTGACAATGCCTTTGTCAAGATGTCAGGATCTTGCTCCTTTGTGGGAATGCAATCTAACAACGTGATCCACCTCAATACATAATCTCTGAGATGATGATATCGGATATCAATATGCTTGGACCGATCATGAAAGACTAGATTTTCAAAGAGGTTGATACAAATCTGATTATCACAATAAATGATTGTCAGATCCATATGTTGACCAAACAAGCCAACCAAGACCTTCCTCATCCAGATAGCCTCACATGTTGCCTGACTTGCATCCATGTACTCTACCTCTGCCAAACTGAGTGCAACCGATCTATGTTTCCTGTTGTACCAAGAAACTGTCGTTGACCCAATACAGAAGATCCCTCATGATGTGCTCTTCCTGTCGGATGGACTCCCTGCCCAATCTGCATCGGTGAAGCCTTGAAGCTTTACTCCCTCTGTCCATTTGTACCATAACCCAAACTGAATAGTGCCTATGAGGTATCTCAATACATGCTTTGCCTCCTTCCAACACAGCTTGGTAGGCCTAACCATCACTTGACTAAGCTGGTTAGCTACATAGCACATATTCAGTCATGTGTTCACCAAGTACATGAGTGAACCCACAATTTTCCTGTAAATAGTAGCTTCCACTACTTCCCTTGAAGTAGCATCATCCTTCTTCTAGTTACTAGCTAGAGGAGTCTCCATGGGTCTACTACTTTCCATGCAGAATCTCCTGAGTATCTTGTTGGCATACTTTCCCTAAGATACAAACAACTCCCATCTCCCTACCATACCTCCATGCCAATAAAGTAATGCATGAGCCCCATGTCCTTCATCTCAAACTCTTTTGCAAGGCACTCCTTACAAGATTTGATGAGCTTCTCATCACCTATCAGTATGAGATCATCTACATAAAGTAAAATCATCAACAACTTACTTTCCACCACTATGTGATACAGGTTCGTATCTGCTTCACTCTTCGTGAAGCTCAACCCAGTGAAGTAGTTATCTATCCTGGTGTACCAAGCACAGGGTGCCTACTTCAGCCTGTACAACGCTCTCTTGAGTCGGCACACATGCGAATCACTGTCCAAGGTTTCAAAACATTTGGGCTACTCTATGTACATCTCTTCCTCAATCATGTCATTGAAGAAGGCAATCTTCACATCCATTTGATGGATCTTCCAAACCATCTGTGCTAATATTGCCAAAATAGATTTGATTGAAGAGTACCTTGCAACAAGAGAAAAGGTCTCATCATAGTTAGTCCCCTCTACATGTGAAAAGCCACAGGCCACAAATCTGGCCTTATGCTTCTCCACACTACCTTTTGTAGCTTTCTTTACCTTGTAAATCCAAAAGGAGCTCACAACTGACTTGTCCTCCAGTATTGGAACCACATCCCAAACACTGTTTCGAACTATGGAGTCATACTCCTCCACCATTACATCAACCCAAACTGACTGCTGCATTGCTTCATGAAAGGAAGATGTCTCTGTCACAACACATGCACCCATAAGTGCCATGTAACCAATGTACCTCTCTGGTGACCTCCTCTGTCTGCGTTGAAAAGAGGATGCTCCCACATTCTCCCATGCATCGTCCAACAATTTGTCAGCTTCTCTAGTGTGTTTTCTTCCCTCTCTAGAAGACTCTGCCTAAGTGGATGCCTCCACTCTCTGAACCTATGCATATGGACGCTCCACATCAATATGAGGTCCCTCAAACTTGGGAGTTAAAATCCCATCATCTGCATGTAGCTCAAGCTCCCTCTCAAGGGATACTTGCATGGCATTCTCCTCATCAAACCTGATATCCTTGTGAATCACTGTCATCCGACTGGTCGGCATGTACACCTGATAGTTGTGGGTTGTATCAGTGTACCCCACAAAGATCCCCAACTCTGATGTTGGCTCAAGCTTCTTCCGTGCATCTTTGGTCACATGACAATAAACCGATAACCCAAAAATCCTGAAGTGACCAACATCTGGCCTCTTATTGGAATAAGCCTCCTCTAGTTTCTTAATCTCAAGTATCCGATGTGGGCTAAGATTCTAAACATAAATCGTTGTGTTACATGCCTCAGACCACAAGTGTAGTGATAGGCCCTGATCATGCAACATCACCCTAGTTTCCCCTACTATGCTCCTGTTCTTCCTCTCAACAACCCTATTCTGTTGAGGGTTATGGGGTGCCGTCAACTCTCGTTTAATCCCTTCCGCTGCACATAATTCCTTAAACTCACTAGAGACATAATCACCACCATTATCACTCTGTAGAGCTTTAAACTTCTTTCCAGACTCTTTCTCTACCAATGCTTTGAACTCACAAAACTTTGTGAAAGTTTGATCATTTTTCTGCATAAAAAATACCCAACATTTACGAGAATAGTCATCAACAAATATAACATAATACCTGTGTTTGGTCGTGGATGTCGTCAAGAATGGTCCACACACATCTGAATGGACTCTCTCCAGAATAGACTCTGCTCGACTGTCTCTGTCTCCAAAGGAAGACTTGGTGTATTTTCCCAAAGTACAACCCTTGCATGTATCAACTTGCTCAAGCGCACCTTTGGGAAGACCGGTAGAGATTTTCTACAATATCTTTAAAGCCCCATGATGCAAGTGGCACAATCGCCTATGCCAAAAATCGTCGATGTCTCAGCTCAACATCTTTTCCGCTTTTTAACTCAAAGAAACATAATCCTCTACCTCTATCTTATAGAGATTATGAACTCGAATCCCTATCTTCTTTACTTGACCTGTGGCTATGTGTCGAAGGAACACATTTCCTTTCTAACAGATCACATCATAGCCTCTATCCTCAAGCATGGCAATGGATACCAAGTTCTTCGTCAGTCCGGGTACATGCATAGCATTCTTCAAGGTGAGTGTAACTGCATGTTCCCTCTGAAAAGTAATAGTGCCCACACTAGTAACACTATACTTATTGTCATCACCCATCTCGATATGCATCTTGAGATATTTCTTCTCGAGTTCATTGAATAACTCTTTGTCACCAGTCGTGTGGAATGAATCTCCATTGTCTAAGTACCAAACACTTCCCATCATTGAAGACATCATGCATGCAATGAGGGAAAATTCCAATTCAAATTGTGAGGCCAAAGCCTCACCCGCTGCTCCTCCCAAGGACTTCTCCTTGGATTTCTTCAATGGACAATTTGTAGCAAAGTGACCCATCTTTTGAAAATGAAAGCATTTAACTTTCGTCATGTCCTTCTTATTACCTCCATGACAACAATCTTATTTGGAATGGGAATTTTACCTTTCCCCTTCCTCGCCTTAATCAATAGGGCACAATTCTTTTAATCATCAGTCTTTGATGAAGAGCCATCCCTCGTGTTCTTCCTGATCTCATCCTGCATCAAATTCGACCATAGTCATTCCCAATCTGCTAGCTTCTCCCAACCATTAACAGAGTCCTGATAACTATGACAACTCTTTGGGAGTCCAAGAAGAGAAAGGCTCACCATATCCTCCCCGACAATCGTGATTCCAACACTTCCAAGTTCATCCCGACATTGAGTGAACTTGATCAATTATTTCAGAATCGTCTCACCTTTTTCCATCTTGATTTTACGAAGTTTATCCTTCAGTGCCAACTTCCTTTGATCACTGTTATTCTGGTACAAGTCCGTTAATGTTTTCCACATAGCATGCGGGGTTTCCTTTCCATGGAGACTCGAGACAATATGATCTTAAACTCCCTCAAGGATTATCCACCTTGCCTTTGCCACACACTTCTTCCACTTGGCCAAGTTTTGTGCATCAGCGGTTGCTAGATTAGGAATTGCTTGTTCAACAAATCCCTTCAAGCCATTGTCCTCTAGCGCAGCTTCCATCCTGTCCCTCCAGGCTATGAAATTTTAATTGTCTTCCAAGGCATACTCAAGCCTCAACTCATGGAATGCCATCTATCGATCCCGAAGTATGTATTGCAAATTCGACTTTCACCTGTAATCGAGAAACTCAAAACTTCGAAATCTCCTCTAGTATATTGTTCTTAGCTCCGATACCATGTAGAAAATCTTGTAGATTCACAAGATAATGCAATTTGCTAAAGAAAGAACAAGAATCTACTTCTAATTTTTACAGTGGAAGCCCATAAACATCGAGCAAACAATAATTAATAGAGGAAGAGAATCAGGGGCACATAACACAATAAATATCCGGGGAAAGCCACAGCTCAAAACCCCTTTATTTATTTTGTATTAATCCAGAAAATCAAGATGAAATTACAATGCTTGTTCTCCCTAGAATAATCCCGCTCAGCAAATGCAATCTCCAACTCATAAGCAAGCTCAAGGTCAAATCTTAGCCTCTTCAAAAGCTCTCAAAGTCTCTATTCCAATGCGTAATTCCTATGGAGGATATCTTGTATTTAAAGGGAAATAGATCCTGTAAAAATTGTGTAATCCCTCAAGGTTCGGTTCCTAAATGCATGCACTGACAGTGCAACTCAGAAAAATATAAAAAAAATAGCACATTATCCCTGCACTCTAGTCAAACCCGGGTCATTCTTAGAATCGACATGCATGAGTTTCTGATGAGTAAATATTCACAACAATAAATAAAAAAATGGTTCTCCCTTCATGGGTTTACACTTATGTCTGGTGTCCATATGTGTTACTTTTATGTTCTTATTTGATGTCATTTTTCACATTTTACATGTTGTTCATATATTAGAATTTGCATTTTAAATGGTTTTATATTGCTCATTGAATAATTTAAATAAACATTAAAAAGGAAAGAAAAGTTTTCCATGAATGCAATCAAACCAAACTTTTTGTCATTATCAAGTGTTGTTCTTAAAGAAAAGTTGTTAGTAGATCAACAAGCATTTTTGCATATCATTGTCTCCATATGAAAATCCAGGTTCAATAGGCCATGGATCAAATTCAGCTTACTATTTCAGATGTTTCCTGGAAGGACAAATTTATGTAATATAAATTCATTAGGTATTGCACTTATGGCATTTGCAAATATGTGGGTTGGATTTCATCAATGAAGTTGATATGAAAAGGTCTTGTAATGTTGGTTAAATGGAGATCATCTAACAATTATATCCATAAAATTTGATGCTTTGGTGTAGAAAGATGATCCAAAGACTTTAGAGTTGCTTCCAAGATCAGTAAATATAGTGGTTGGTGATGTAGGTGAGCCTTCAACAATAAAATTTGCTGTGGAAGGGTACAATAAAGTAATTTATTGTGCTACTATACACTCCACCTTTATTGGACACTTTAATAGAGTGGATCATTTGGTGTTTAGAACTTATCAGAATATTTTCAATACTATAATCATAAATTAGCCCAAATGTGAGTTGGGCAAAGTAGTAAAACCAAACTCTCTATTACGAAATTTAACCACCCTAAAGCATCGAAGGGTTGGGAAAAGCAACTAGGAACATACTTCACTTATCTTGTCTCTTCCAAATATGATGGAGGAATGGATGTGAAGTTTGGGTTTACAAAGACTAGAATATTTTATTCTCGGGATATGTGTTTATCATTTATACTCTATTGGGGGAGAGGGAAAGGGATTTGTAGTAATTTTGTAAGCTGGACCATCTAGAGACACGTATCAAAGCAAATTTTATTTCTCACAATTTACCATGCATGTGGTTTTTGGTAGGTTTACGATACCTTTCCTCAATTTTTTGTCTTGTGAAGCCAAACGATCTTCCACTAGATCCATTTATGGTGCATAACTTAAGAATCTGATTTGCATCAAGAAAAAAAAAATCAATTGTTAGTGTAAAACAAGTAGTGTGGGTCATTAATAGCTTCAAGATTATTTTGGAATGCATAAAGGCTCTACCAGTAAAATGTATCACTAATCTGGTTTGGTATTATTCGGGGCTTATTGATAAGCTATAGGGAAATACTACCTAAAAAATAATTTTAATTGTTAAATCTTAGATCTAGTAATGAACCTAGCAAAGGGGAGAAAGTTATTAAAACTAAGTTGGGGAGAAAACAATAAGAATATTTGGCCTCAGCACTTGTCTTTGATCAAGGAAATAGGATTACATAGGGAATAAGTTGTTTGTGATCATGATCCAAAGACAAGTAACAGTAGCTTTGACATATGCTATGAGTATGTTGCATAGCAGGGGCAAGGACTTTATGAGTTGGTTTCCCATCTACTAGACAAATCCAATAATTATTTGACTCCAGCTCTTTTGTTTTGAAGAAGAACAACATTAGCAAGGTGGTCAAAATATCATTTGAAAATGGGAGGAAAAGCCACTATAGGGATAGCCCATATATCCTCTCTTGTAGACTACAACTTCCAGATTTGAAATTTGTCCAAAATTTGTAGGTGACAATAGCCCATAGTCTTTTTTAAGAGTTGAATATTCATATAACTTATTTTTCTTTACATTTGAACAAGCATTGTCAATTATGTCTGAGAACACTTGGGAGATCTAGAAACATGGAAAAGAAAACATTTGAAGCCTTGAATGCATTTGGAAAGCCATGGTGGAGTAGGTTTGTGATGAGCATTGCATCTATCTTGCATAATTGTTGCCTAGCCTTACGTAATAGTGCATGCTAATTGAGATGCTAGTTATGAGAAATGTGATGCAATGCATTGTAACCCCTCCCTTAGCACATCACAAATCAATTTCATTGACTACTCAACTTCTTTGTATTGAATCCATTGCACTGTGCTACTCACCATGAATTTGTTATGCTCCACTGCACTGTGCTACTCACCATGAATTTGTTATGCTCCATCAAGCTTCAATCCTTAGGTTTGTTAGTGAAAAGGAAAGTAGTGATAGAGCATTAATCGAGGGGAAATTATTGGAAAGATAAGAAATGGCCCAAGGTAAATACCAAGTTGAAGGAAGGGGAAACCAATGGTTCGATCTAATAAAGAAACATAAGAAGATAACTAAAGTTCACAAGCAATTATTAAGGATAAAGAGAATTGGTTTAAATAACTACCCTCCTAGATTCTCCAACAAGCCTCGCCATGAAAAGGTGCCCCCCTTAAGGTAAATTCACCCATTCAAGCTCTATATATACACATGATGTGATAGTTCATTTGTCTCACCCACTCGTTGTCTCCCTTATATAGAAAATGCTCGTGACAACAACTAAAAAAGGACCAAACTTTGGGCTTAGTTTTTGGCACAAATTTCTAGACATTTTTCTCCCAAGTCTGGGTTTCAAAAGGAAAATTTGTTGTCTGTATTATGCAAGTTTATCTCTTTATGATATTATTTGTTTCTACTATTTTCGCCCCATTACAATGGATATTTTCTGTGTATAAGAAGAGAAGAGATGTTTTCTAAGTTTTCCCGTTAGAGGGGTTTTGCCCTGACTTGGAGTCTACTTCTTGTGTCTATTGTCTTTATTGTTTCTTCTCTTGATAATTATTTGATGAAAAAATCTAATAAAGAAACATAAGAAGATAACTAAAGTTCACAAGCAATTATTAAAGATAAGGAGAATTGGTTTAAATAACTACCCTACTAGATTTTCCAACAAGCCCCACCATGAAAAGGTGTGTCCCTTGGGGTAAATGCACCCATTCCTATATATACACATGATGTGACACTTCATTTGTCTCACTCACTCATCGTCTCTCTTATATAGAAAACACTCATGAGAGCAATTAAAAAAAATGACCAAAATTTGGGCTTAGTTTGTGGCACAAATTTCTAGACATTTTATTGTAAACCTTGCTAAATAATAATTTCTCCTAAAAGAAGAGTTGTTTTGTTTTCTCCCAAGTTTGGGTTTCCAAAGGAGAATTTGTTCTCTCTATTATGCAAGACTATCTCTTTATGACCGTATTTGTTTCTATTGTTTTTGCTACATTACTGTTGATATTTTCTGTGTATAATTGCTTCACGATATCAATGGCATTAGAAGAATTAATTAAAAATCATTAGAAGTAATTATCAAATCAAAAAAATTGTTTCTATTACGTTTATTGTAGAAAAATTAACACTTCCCTCCATTGCACTCACTCTAGTAATTAATGATAATATTAAATTATTAAAGGGGAGTGATCCTTTTACTTAAATTTGTAACATTACCATTAATTGTTTCAAGATGTATGAGCAGTTCCAACCTCATTGGATTTCATATGGAGAATTTTTTATCCCTATGAAAATTATACAAACTTGGTAATTTTTCAAGATTTAGAGACTAGCAAGATTAAAATATACCATTAGATTTTATCATGTTGAGGGCATAGAACTCAAAGTTTATCAATAGCGCAAAACCTTCTATGTACTTCATTGTTGGTGGCATTGATTATTAAAGTCCTTTGTCTTGACCCTAGTAAAAATGTACTCTTCACTAAAGCAAAATAATTGATCTTATATATTAAGCTTTTTCTTATCTTATTTTACTGATTAGAGGGTGGTATTGATCATGAGGTCTCCAATATAGGTAAGATTTTGATCATATGAAATTTTTTGTTGGAACGTGATGTTTTTTGGACTTTAGAGGTCATTTAGAGTCTTTGTTGCCATACTTTTTGTTCAGAGATGCAATGCACTTAGTGCCCATTTCATTATATGCGTCCTTGAGATATACACTAGAAGCTTTGCATATTTGTATATAATGGTTCGGGTTCATATGGATGCACCTAAATATACATGTTTTTCACAAAATTTGGAAATTTTAGGCATTTTCAATTGACCATTTTTGGTTTTTCCAATTTTGAATGTTTCTATCCTATTTCACTGCTTAGAGGGTGACAATGATAATGAGGTTCCCAATATAGGAAGGATTTTGATTATTTGTGGCACTTAGAGGCCATTTAGAGTCTCTTTGTGGTTGCATTTTTTGTTCAGAGATGGATTGCACTCATTTTTATTTTGGTTATATGCACCCTTGCTACATACACTAGAAACTTGCATTTGTGTCTAATGGTTTGGGTTCATATGAATGCACCTAAATATATATGTTTCTTAACAAAATTTGGATGTTTTATGTACTTTTAGTAGACCATTTTTTGGTCCAATTTTTTCCCATAAGACTTATTATGAATAACAGAATATATATAACTTCAATAACCACTGAATAATCTCTAATTCTGAATGTGAATCATAGAGTTCCTTTAAAATGTCTAATGCGTCATATGATGTCTTACATGAATGAATGTATTTGCTTACCTCTTCTAACACTGATTGTAATCATAACATAGGTTATTTAACACCTTTTGGTCCAGTTTTTTCCATAGGACTTATTATGATAACAAAATATATATATAACTTCAATAACAACTGAATAATTTCTAATTCTAAATGTGAATCATAATTTTTTTTTAAATCTCTAATGCATCATATGATGTCTTACAAGAATGAATGTATTTGCT